>PVJS01051500.1:0-13952 GCA_004027185.1 Glis glis
ACTGGGGAACCCACACAGGCTGATCTGATTTCCACTTGATTCTAATCTGCTCAGTGGCCCCTAGGAAAAACCCAACCCCTGTCTGCCAATCTGTCCTAAAGTAGGCACAGGGGATCTACGTCCAGCCCCGGATGGACCTAAGCCGCCTCTCCCTGAGTATCCCATGCGCCTCATCATATTCTGGCTCTGAGCACTATAGTGTCCTTCGGTGGTAAGAACAACTCCCATTTGAGCCAGAACATCCTGACCCCACAACGACACAGGAATCTCCAGGACAAATGGTTGAAAAGTGCCCGAATTCCACTCGTCATCAATCCAATTCAGGAATGCAGTGCTACAACTAGGATTTTGAGAATACCCTAATCCTTTTAACCCTTGGTTGGTCTCCTGTAGGCTCCAGCCCTTAGGCCAATCCTGTCTTTTGATAATGCTTTTATCAGCCCCAGAATCTAACAGTCCCCATAACTGGAGCCCCTGTATGGTCAATTTATGCATAGGTTGCTGTCCCATATCCATAGTTAGCCAGGCCCCAGGCCCTCCAGATGACCCAAATCCCTTCTTACCTCTGGGGTCCTGCCTCGATGGTATCTGAGAGTGGCAGCTAGGCAATAAGAGGAGCTGAGCGATACGATCCCCCGGACTAATGGCAGATATGCCTCGCGGCGAGGACACCATGATTTTTATTTCCCCTTCATAATCCTGGTCTATGACTCCAGGATGTACTATTAATCCTGATAACGTAGTAGAGCTACGTTCAAGCAATAGGCCAACGGTGTTTTTCGGCAAGGGGCCCTTATAATCAGAGCCCATCGTTTGGACGCCCATCTCCGGGGTCAATATGAGTCTGGAGATGGCATGGATGTCCATGCCTGCGCTCCCTGGGGTGGCTCTACGTGGGGGCTCAATGGGCGCTGATATCGGGGAACTTGCTGCATGGGAGGCCATTGCGTTCCCTGTTGTACCGCCCCATACATTTGCGGGCCCTGAGGCGGGGGGCCCCTGCACCCGTTTTTTGGCCTTGCTCCTGGCTGATTTTCTGGCAATGGTCTGCCATTAACATCCCAACGAGAGCGGCATTCTCCTGCCCAGTGATTGCCCTTTTGGCAACGGGGTCACAACTGCGGTTGATGCCCCGAGTTATGATTGGGGCCACCGGGCTGATTGTTCTTGTTAGGGCAGTCCCTCTTGAAATGCCCTGGCTGACCACAGGCATAACAGCCACTTCGAACGCCTCCTCCTCCTGGTTTATATGGCTGTCCCTTAAGGCCCGCAACTATAGCAGCAGCTATGGCTTGTCCCTGGACCACAGACTCGTTAACATCTCTGCAAACCTTCAACCACACATCCAAGGTTTTGTTTTTATATGGCCTGATGGCATCCCGGCAGGGCTTGTTAGCTTGCTCATAAGCCAGCTGTTTTACCAACGGCATGGCAGAATCCACATCTGGGAATACCCGCGCTGCGGTCTCCATCAATCGAGAGAGGAAATCCGCAAAGGGCTCATTATTCCCCTGGGTGACCTTGGATAGGCTAGCCCCTAGATCGCCAGAACCTGATAACATCCTCCATGCCTTAAGAGCACAATTTTTAATCTGAGCATTTACCTGCTGAGGGTATCCTGTCTGGTTTCCCAAGAAGACTCCCTGTCCCATAAGCATATCCACATTCCAAGCCGGCTGTCCTGCCTGAGCGTTAACTTTTGCCTGATCTATAGCGTGTTCCACATAAGCTGCCTTCCAGTTTAGATACGCCCCTCCTGACAGCACGGCCCTACACACATTAAACCAGTCACTAGGGGTCATAGCATATCTTTCTAGGGACTCAGCTTGAGCCAGGGTAAAAGCTGCCTGCACACCGTACGTAGACACAGACTCCTTCAGTCTCTGAACTACTTTCCAGTCCAAAGGCTCGTGGTATCGTTGCTGATTCTGATCTACGAACACGGGAAACGCCCCTGGCACTGGAAGAGCCAAGGGTTCGAACTATTCTGCCTTCTATGGCCTCTCCTGTCCCCCCAATATGGAGGAGGGGCAACTGGAAGGGGAGGAGTAGGCGCTGAGGCACCCGGAGGCTCTTCCTGTACGGATCGTCGACTGGAGCAAGTCATCTTAGCTAAGCGCTTCCCTAACTTCTCTAAATGTTCCTCCCGCATGATCGGAGGCAGGCCTTCATCCTCTGAGCTCTCACAATCAATCACTTCCCCTTTCTCACTGCCTGCTTCCTGGCTGATCTGCGACACCTCCTCCTTCACTTCTTCTAACACACTTGTGACTTGAGAGCCCATTTCGCTTCGTCGCGCTGGCCGCGAACCTTACCTTCGTCACTTTAACCAGTGAACCTTAATAGCGCTATCCTTCCGCCGCTTACCTTCGGACCTTACCCTGTTTTCTTCAAGCTCCCGGGTTTCGGCACCACTTGTCGCAACCCGAAGCCCCGTCCAGCAGGACCCCGAGAAGAACCACACGAACCCGATTCAAGGTGCTGCTGCTTCCTGCTTTTTCGCTTTATTACCAGCCGCCCTCACATATATACAAAGCAAAACCCCGCCCCCGGTCTGCAAGACCAATCGCCACTAAGCCATAGCTGATCACGCTCTCCGACATCTAATGTCATAGGCTAAAGAGCAGCTGCACGCGGTGGTGTGTCATAGATCATCCATCAGGCGCGTGCCCTTTGGCACAGTGCGCATGCTTCAAGCATAGTCATCCGAGACACTATGTGACGTGCCTTATGACTTGGCTGACAGCCAGGCACCATCTTGGGCCACCACCCCAACCCGGTCCAGCCGGGCGGGCGTCCACAAGTAAAAATGTTTTCTGGATTTCTTTTTCAGTGGATTCATGGTTAGCATACAGAAAAGTTTCTGATTTTTAAGATTGATTTTGTATCCTGACACTTTACTGAAGTTGTTGATCAGTTCTATAAGCCTTTTGGTTGAGCTTATTGGGTCTTCTAAGTATAATATCATGTCATCTGCAAATACGGATAGTTTCAGTTCTTTTCCTATTCATACCCCATTTGATTTCTTTCTCTTGCCTTATTATTATGGCTAGAGTCTCAAATAGTATATTGAAAAGAAGTGCTGATAGTGGACATCCTTGTTCCTGTTTTTAAGGGGAATTTTTGTAGTTTTTCCCCATTCAACATGATGTTGGCTGTGGACCTATTGTATATTGCCTTTATGATATTGAGGTATGTTCTTTCTATTCTGAATCTCTGCAGTACTTTTAGCATGAATGAGTGTTGGATTTTGTTTAATGAGTTTTCAGCATCTATTGTAATGATCATGTGATTTTTATCTTGTTCCTTTTACCAGTATAAAATGACCTGCTTTGTCTCTTCTGATGAGTTTAGTTTTGAAGTCTAATTTGTCTGATATAAGAGTTGCTACTCCTACTTGTTTCTGAGTTCCATTAGCATGGATTACCTTGCTCTAGCCCTTCACCTTTAGTTTATGAGTATCTTTAGTTATAAGGTGTGTCTCTTGCAGGCAGCATATAGATGGATTATGATTTTTAATCCATTTGCCACCTTATGTCTTTTGATTGGGGAGTTGAGGTCATTTATATTCAGCATGATTAATGAGAGATTTCTTTTTTTGCGGTACTGGGATTGAACCCAGGGACATTCTACCTCCGCGCTACATCCCCGGCCCTATTTTTTATACTTTATTTTGAAACCAGGTCTCACGAAGTTGCGGAGGGCCTCACTAAGGAGAGAGAGAGAGAGAGCGAGCTGAGGCTGGCCATGAACCCAGATCCTCCAGTCTCCACCTCCCAAAATACTGGGATTACAAGCTTGCGCCACCACACCTGGCGAGAGAGATGATTTTTAATTCCTAACATTTTGAGTTTTAATTTCTGTTTGTGGTAGTGTTTGTTTTTTGCTTAGTTGTCTGTTTGATGGAAGTCATTGTTTCTCTGGTTCTGGTGTTTATGATTTCTTCTTTGTAGTTAATCTCTTTGAGTATTTTCTCTAGTGCTGGTTTGGAAGACATAAAGTCTTTCAGCTTCTGTTTGTCGTGGAAAGTTTTTAATTCCCCATCAAATTTGAAAGATATCTTTGCTGGGTAGATAAGTCTTGGCTGGAAGTTGCTTTCTTTCAGAGTTTGGAATATGTAGCTCCAGGCACTCTGAACTTTTATGACTTGGTTGGAGACTCTGGGGGTAATTCTTATTGGTTTGCCTCTGAATGTTACTTGGTCTTTTACTCTTGTTGCCTTTAAGATTCTCTCCTTGGCCTCTATGTTAGTCAATTTATTATGTGGTGTGATGAACCTTTTCTCTGATCTTGTCTAATTGGGGTTCTATATGTTTCCTATACCTGTATGGTGACCTCTTTTTCTAATTTTGGAGCAATTTTCTGATATTACTTCTCTGAAAAGATTTTGGATTCCTTTGGTTTCAGCTTCTATTCCCTCTTCTATGCCTATTATTATTAGGTTTGCTCTTTTAAAATTGGCCCATATCTCTTCGATATCCCTTTCATGCTGTCGAATTGTTTTTTCTAAGTCATATACTATTTGTTCATTTTTGGAGTGGTCATCTTCTAAGAGTGAGTTTCTGTTTTCCATGTGGTCTAGTCTACTATTGATAGTTTGTATTGATGCCTTCATTTCAATTATTGCATTCTTCACTTCCTTCAGAGCTTCTTTTTGATTCATGTTCAGGGTGTTAGGTTCATTGTTGATTTGACCCTTTGTTTCTTTCAGACTCTCTCTGAATTCTTTTCAGAAATCCCGTATCATTTCTACTATTAACGTTCTGAATTGTCCTTCTGGCAATCTTTGCACTTATGTGTTGCCGGGTTCTGTTATTGTGTCATTGTGGGAGCTCATTGTTTCTTTGCTATTCTTCCTTCTCATGGTTTCAAGTTTCTTAAGTTTATATCTTTGTTGCTTTTGATAGTTATCTCTCACTCTGTAGGTTCCCTATATTTATTTTTCCCATTATAGTATCTTATTCTGAAGATAGATATATACTACTAGGTATGCCTTAAAGGTGAATTGCCTCTACTGAACGGGTAATCTCAGCTCTCTGTTGTGTGTTTGTTGCCCTTTAATACCAACTTTGAGATCTGTGTCCATATCACCCCACTATTGTTCTGCCTGTAGATCACCAGTACTGGGTTGCAGTCCCTCTTGGGCTCCTTTTGCCTGTTGCAATGGTGATGTTGATGGGTTCCAGGTGTTAAGGCCCAGGGACTCGTCTGTGACCTCCATAATAGGGAGCTTCACCTATCTGGTCCAATCTCAGTAGTAGGTGTTTAGAGGAGTCATCTGGTAAATACAAGGGCAAGTTGTGTTGAATTCAATGGTGGAGGGTGAGTGAGGGGGAAGGAGCTGGAGTAAGGAATGCAAGAATAGGGTAAAGTATAGAAAAGAATCAAGTAGAATATGAATTTAGGTATAGCAAGGTATTATATAGTAAAGAATAGAGATAGTGAAAGTAAGGGAGGATTCAAGCAGCCAATGCAGAATATTTAGATATAGTGATACAGAGTTGATTCAATACAAAGTGAGGAAAAGAAAAGAAAAACAAACAAACAAAAAAGGAACAGGGAGAAGGGAGGATATAGGAAAGAGGGGAGAAGCTTGCAAATGGGGTGGGTAAAAAAACAATCAATCGGAAAAAGAACAGACCTATGACTATACAAGTACAGGGCAGCAGCAGAAAAAAAATAGATAAAAAAACATACATACAGCATGATGGTCGATAGGAAGAAAATATATCATATGTCGATAATGCAAAAGGGAGAAAACAGAAAAAAAAAGGGAAAAACCTTTCCACTTGGCCTCTGCCCCCCTCCTGGGTCTGCGTGTTTACTTTCAGCCATTTAAAGTCCACTTATTATAGTATTCTTGAGCATGTTCCGCGCTTTCTCACTTGCTTGGTAACCTGTAGCAATGATGTCAGCTTGTAGCGCCAATTCTTGGTCTCCAGCAGTGGTTGGGACTCTTTCCCTGTGTCTCTCTCTGCTTGTGAGGAAGGCTGGGACCTAACCCAGTGCAGGCACGGGCCTCAGCGCTCTCCCAGGGTCTCCCTGGTCTCTCTGCTTGTGAGGAAGGTGGGGTGACACTGGGACCTAACCCAGAGCAGGCACGGGCCTCAATGCTCTCCCAGGGTCTCCCTGGTCTCTCTGCTTGTGAGGAAGGCAGGGTGACACTGGGACCTAACCCAGAGCAGGAGGGGCCTCAGCACTCTCCCAGGGTCTCCCTGGTCTCTCTCTGCTTGTGAGGAAGGTAGGGTTACACTGGAACCTAACCCAGAGCAGGAAGGGCCTCAGCACTCTCCCAGGGTCTCCCTGGTCTCTCTGCTTGTGAGGAAGGCGGGGTGACACTGGGACCTAACCCAGAGCAGGAGGGGCCTCAGCACTCTCCCAGGGTCTCCCTGGTCTCTCTCCACTTGCACGGAAGGTGAGGTGACACTGAGACCTAACCCAGAGCATGCACGGGCCTCAGTGATCTCCCCAGATCCTCACCCTGTGACTCTGCTGCTTGCACAAATTCTCTGGGGCCAAACTCAGCGCTAGCATGGAATTCCGCTGTTCTCTACAAAAGAGTGCTGGGTTGCTCTGTAGTGTTCAGACCTGCTGTTATCCTCAGAGTTTTGTGTGTGGTCTTTTTTTTGCTTTTGGAGGGGGGCTCCTTTCAGATATCCCGTGGGGGTGCTGCACTCATCATTGTTGCCCGGCGGGCACGCAGCAGATCAGGGGTTGTAATGGACTGGGGAAGTGGCTGTGATGGTCCTTTTCCATCCTGTCGTCACAGGGTTGTGGAATTCTGTGGCTAGTGGTCTTGATGTCTGTGAAGTCAGGCTCACGTAGCTGATTATAAGTTTTTGGTTCTTCCAAGGTTTCCTGTCAGGCTGCAGACTTGGTCCCTTGGTCCGCGGGTATTGTTCTCGCGTCTCTAGTTGGTTGCCTTTTTTTTTCCTTTTACAGCCTGTGTGTTAAAGTGTGGCCTTGTAGATATTAGTTCCCATCTCCCATGAAGGTAGTATGGGATGTGAAATGTTGCTCAGTTCAGAGCCCCGATTGGAATTAGAGACAGGCTCGTCTAGGGGTCCTTACTCCATTGTCATCTTGGAAGAGAGCGATTGTAGACTCTTAAGACATCAAACAGAAGTAATTTATTCCATTTGCTAGATTTTTAGAAAGCCAAATTAGCCAAGAGAATAATAGCAATAATATTTAATATATTTCAAATTGTAAACATCATGCTAGTTTTTACTAATTAGAAGAAATATAGAAATAACACCACTGAATAATCAATTGTGAAATTTTTTCTGTGTATATAACACAATCATCTTCTATTTCTATTTTATTAATTTTTTTATTCTAATATTTAAAAAATCTTTGTCATATAGAAAATGGAAGTTTATTTTTAGTTCAATTTTCAAGGCTGATTTAATATCTCTCTTAGATGTTTGAGTTCAAAGATTATTGTCTGGAATTCCAAAAAATATATTGGAGTAGCTCTCTGGACCTCAATCCATGGTTTGGATGATTTCCTTTATCTGTCTTCTCACTGCCAATATCTCCCTCTTGTCCACTGTAGATAGCAGCAAATCAGGATTTTAGTTTGGATATTGGTGAATAGAAGCTGTCAGAAAGAATTTGAACAGTTCAGCACTCCTGAAATGTGGTGTTACCCCCTCTTTCTAGTCCTTATTATCTGTACTTCCCAAATCCAACCATTGGTGTCTGTGGACCAGTTCTGAAGTAGGCTGTCCCTGTTTCCTGTCAAGCTACAGGAATATTATCTACAATTCTCCTATTACTCACAGTACAATCTCTTCAACCACAAACACCCCAGAGCTTATCATATAAGGGAAGTATAGTACCCTATCTTTTATTTATTTTCATCATTTTACCGTTTTTTCAATTTTATTTCTTCCTGATTTTGTCAAAACTGTTACTCTAAATCATTAAACTTCTGCTAGTAGGAGTTCTTTCAGATAGAAATTAAGCGTAAATATGAAGAAGCCCAATGCTGACCTGAGTCTACCAGAGGAACACAAAGTACTGTAACAGATACATCATATGCATGGAAATTATTACATTTAAAATGAAAAGTGGAAAATCCCTTATCCATGAGCTGAACTCACACATTAAGTTCCTAGAGGGCCTACTGAGATTTTAATCAGAACTATGTATTTTCAGCATTTCTTTTTTATTTTTATTTTAAAAGGACTTTGCTAAGCTGAAATATTCCTCTAAAAACAAGATTCACTTGTTTTGCCATCATTAATGGAAAGCCACCATTAATATTTAAATTTACTTTATATACATGATGATGTGACATTATTATTGTTGTTGTTATAATAGTAATAATTATTATTATTGGTACTGGGGATTGAACCTAGGGGTTTTCTATTTCTGAGCTACACTCCAGCCCTACTTTATTTTATTTTACTTTTTATTTAGAAACAAAGTCTCACTAAGTTGCGGAGGGCCTCACTAAGTTGTTGAGGCTGCTTGTGAACCTGCAAACCTCCTCTATCAGCCTCCCAAGTACTGGAATTACAAGTGTGTGCCACCATGCCTGTCTGGGGGCATTATTTTAAAGAGATGCTTCCTCAGTTAGAAGATTCTCTGGAAGCTAAGGCTGACTCTAGTCAATCTGCGTCATATCTACTCTATTCTCATGAAATCTGCAGCCTCAAGCGTGAAACAGGATGTGTATCCTATTAAATTTTAAAACTCCAACATCATGAAAGTTATAAAAAACCTAAAGTACAGTTATTTTATACTCAGTAACTTGATATAATGGCACACTTAAGAATACACATAATATATTTTGCAACATAAAATTATACAGGGAAGGGTTCATGTCTTGGATATATCAGTGTTGTTTGTTTCTTTATAGTCTTTCTCAAAGGGACTCAGAAACTGTAACAAGACCGAGTGGTCTCTAAAAATAGAAAATTTAGTTTTTAGTTTTAAAAATTAATTAATTTTAGCCGGGCGTGGTGGCACACGCTTATAATCTCAGTACTTTGGGAGGCGGAGACCGGAGGATCCGAGTTCGCGGCCAGCCTCAGCTGTCTCTCTCTCTCCCTGTCTCTCTCTCTCTCTCTCTCTCGACTTAGTGAGGCCCTCCGCAACTTCGTGAGACCCGGTTTCAAAATAAAGTATAAAAAATAGGGCCAGGGGTGTAGCCTGGAGGTAGAACGCCCCTGGGTTCAATCCCCGGTACCGCAAAAAAAAAAAAAAATTAATTTTAAATTTGCAAGTAAAAGTCTGTATTTATAGTGTGAGATGTTGATCTACATATAATGAAAGACTATGGTAATTTTAATTCAGGGAACAGATTAAATTTATAAGTATTGCCACCTGTAAGGAATAATGCTATCAATTTCCTCATTGACCAGTTTTCTTCTTTATCTAATTAAAAGCCAGTCAGATTTTGAGAAAAACTGTTCTTTAAATATAGCAGCCCTTTGTCTTGATACAATTCTCTTCTAGACTAAAATTTCTTTTGTATTTAAGTCCAAATAAAATATTTTAATTTAAAAATGTTTGTTTGTTTGAACTCTGAAGATTACTTTGAAATGTTCAATAAATAGAACAATAATATCCATTTTAGATCAAGCCAAAGTAAAATAAAAATCACCTAATATAAAATGTTAGGAAATTTAAATTATTTAAGAGTGCAAAAAAGAGAGAAACATATTTCGAATTGCTTTGCCATAATTAGCTGAAAGCTACCATTCATATCTAGTTTACTTTGGCTAAGATGAATGCTGTATTACTCTGGAAAATACATTTTTCATAAGATTTTTGGAGGACATATTCATAATAGAATTTCTATTTCTTTGTACACATACACACATGTATATGTGCACATACACACTAGGTAGAAAAAATTCATTAGTACCTACAAAGAATATATAGATGTTCTCACAAAGGTAGGTGCCTGAATATATTTTCTTATAAAAGGAATTTTACCAAAAATCTATGATTTGTCTGCCTATAAATATATGGAAGATAGAGATAAACTAGATACTCTTAATCCTTTTAACTTCATATTTAAACATTTCATTTTTGTAGAACAATTTCATATACATAAATTTAGATGACCTGGCATTCTCCTTTGTGTTACTACATGGATTCGTGTAAATGTCCACTTGCAATACTACAAATCTTTTTTCTTAACTTTCATGTTATTTTCCCCATGAAAGTTATGGGCAATTACTAGATATTATTGGGACAATTGGGATTCTTATTAGAATATTTATTTACATTATACTCAAACCAGTTCAGCCTAATTTTCACATTAGTGATTTCAAAGCCCCCACCCCCAAATGCATAGCTCCACCCTGTGGAATGTTTTTGATTGGTATCCTGTCCCTACCTTGCCTCTGTTTTCCTCTAATCATAGTGAGACCATGCTTTTTGACTCCCTCTCTGGACTTGTCATTCTTTCCTTGCTCTTAAACATCCCCAGTCACTCACTGCCTCCTATTCTGGCTTCTCTCTATATTTTTTTCTCTCACTTTTTTATTGGTGCCTTGTAATCATACATCCTGATGAAGTTCAGGGTGATAGAGACATACATGCACACAGGTATACCACTACATGCTATACTACTCCTGGGTATCTACTTAAAATAATTGAAACCAAACTATCACAGTAATACACACATATCTGTGCTTATATTTGCACAATTCATAATTGCCAAACTATGGAACCAGCCAAGATGTCCATCAACAGATAAATGGATTAGAAAATTAATGGGATATACACACAATGGAATTCTACTCAGTCACAAAGAAGATCAAAATTATGCCATTTGCAGGGAAACGGATGGAACTGGAGAATATTATGCTGTGAGATGAGTCAGTCACAAAAAGTGAAAAGTCAAATGTTCTCCCTCAGAAGCTAGGGAGAAACTGGGACATAAGATGGACTACAGATAAAGGAGGAGAAACCTTAGTAGAGTGAAGGATAGGACCTAACTGAGAGAGATGGGAGTGGGGAGGAAGACTTGAAAAGGGAAACACCTCAATGGACATGATGTACATACAAACTTATCAAAGCCAATCACTTGCTTCTCTTTTGCCTTTAAAGTTGCACAAGTCTAGAGCTAGATGGAAAACATACTTGGTTGTCTTTCTTTCAGGCAGTTTGAACAGTATTGCCTCTTTTCATCTCAAACTTCTAGAAAGCAGATTCTATAAACTCAGATGTTATTTACTTACACCATTTCCTCTTTGATCATCTCTAATGTTGATTCTGTGCATGTAATTGAATCAAAATTGCTTTTCTTGCCAGTTTTAGTGATCTGGTCTCAATTTTCACTTTCTCAAGTTTCCTGAGTTCTGCAACAGTATAATCTCACAGCTCTTCTACCACAATTAGAGCAATGTCTAATTTAATTATTTTTCTGCCTTCTTTCATATTAGCCATAAACTGATATTTTGTATTTGCCAAAGAAAAAATCTTTATGCTTATGCCTTTTCATATTTTTCCTCTGCTATGGAATTCGGACATTATCATTGGAATTAGCACATTTTTACTCTCAAACTTCTTTTTCTATACTCTAAGTATTTCACTTGCCAACATTACCATTATTTGTGGATAATAAATGTGTGCACTTGGAAAACCCAAGATTGTCAAAGTAAAAAAAAATCTACATAAAATGAGAGAATTTGGTGAGGTATGTGCTAATTAAAATGTTTGGTTATTTACAATGGTGACAATAGGCTTTTTGAAAAGAAAAATAAAGCTAAACATCAACTTCACTAAATGGAAATGAACTCCATATAGATGAAAGATTTAAATGTAAAAATGAACATAAGTTTTCTAAAAGCAGTTCTGGATAATTTTCTGTGACTTTAGAGTGGTGGAAAACAAAATCAGAAAAATTGCAAGATATATGAAAGATAAAGCAAAAATTGCCTTAGTTGCCAAGGCCATATACAGATGAATACGTTAGACAAATCAGGAAGAAAATAACAAGGAACAGCACAGATAAAGAGGCAATGTATTGAAAGAGAAATATAAACACAAATGATAAATGAATACATGTGAAAAACTTTCAGGCTCACTTTAACTAAGAAAACAAGACACTAATTTCTATCAGTCATAAATAATACCTTATTATGGAAAAGGTGTTTGTATGGGGTGGTATATATTGTGGCTATGTGGAAGCATAAACTAATACAAAAATTTCTATGTGTAATTTAAGTATATCTATAAAAATTTAATATATATGCCATTGATTTCACTATTAGGAGCTGAACTGTAAAGCATATATGCATAGATACATAAAGATATACCTATAAAGTCTACAATAACAAAATGAAACATAAATTTTATTAAGAGTATTAGTAAAATAAAATTACTAAAATAAAATCCATTATTAGTAAAATAAAATCCTATAAAAATCCAGATAATTAAATCACTTAAAAATAAACAAGGTAGAAAACAATTATTTTTAAAGGACATTCCATTTACATGTGCACTTCCTAGCCTAGCATGTGACATGTGCCTATAATATAATCCCAGCTACTCCAAAACTGAGATAAAATAGTGAAATAAAATATTAGTAAAATAAAATTCATTATATCTGTATAATAATTTTAATCTGAATATAGTACTATATTTTCTGAGATTTCTAAAATATATTATTAAATAAAAATAATAAGGCACAAAATCATGTATTAGTTTGAGAAATGTAGACTTGCTGGTCAACAATTAGCAATTTCATATGGTTCAAATTATATATTCCTATGTATTATATAATGTAACAGAATATAAGAAATTCTTAAAGTGGTTATGATTAAAAGAAACAAATGAGTATGAGTTTTGGATAGGGAGGGTGGTATATAGTTTCTAAATATATGTCCTTACTTTCATTTTAACAAATCAATATGAATAACTGGGTGATGAGGTTGTTGGTGATTTTGTTGATTCCCTTTATTAATTTTTTGTAAACATGCTTGTAGCATTATGTATTATTTTAAGAATAATTTCTTCCAGAAAACTCCAATAATGACTAGAATTATAAGTCAGATATTCTGTAGAATATTCATTTTGAAAACTGATTTTCCTAAAAAGCAATTCATAAGCCAGAGCCAGGTACAGTGTTGCATGCCTGTAATTTCAGCACTTGGGGGGCTGATGCAGAAATATCACAGGTTCAAGGCCAGCCTTAGCAACTTCGGGAGACCCTCAGCAACTTAGTGAGACACTCTTTCAAAATAAAAAAGCGTGGTGGCGCACGCTTGTAATCCCAGTACTTTGGGAAGCAGAGACCGGAGGATCCAGGTTCGCGGCCAGTGTCAGCTACTTAGTGAGGCCTTCTGCAACTTCGTGAGAGCCGGTTTCAAAATAAAGGATAAAAAATAGGGCCGGGGGTGTAGTTCGGAGGTAGAATGCCCCTGTGTTCAATCCCAGGACCGCCAAAAAAAAAAAAAAACCCTAAAAATAGTACTACTGTGCTATCTGTAAGTCTATTTCTGGGTATATGTGGAAAAGAATTGAAAGCAAGATCTAAAAAAGATATTTGCATGCCAATGTTTATAGCAGCATTATTTCCAGTAGCTAAAAGGTAGAAGCAACCCAAATGTATATTGATAAGTGAACAAATATACAAAAGGTGGTGTATACATACAATGGAATATTTCTGATACTTAAAAGGGAAAAGATACCCATGCATGGTGGCGCACACTTGTAATGCCAGTACTTGGGAGGCTGAGACAGGAGGATCACATGCTCGCAGCCAGTCTCAGGAACTTAGCGAGGCCCTCTGCAACTTATTGAGGCCCTGTTTCCAAATAAAAAATAAAAAATAGGGCTGTAGCTTAGAGGTAGAACACGCCTGGGTTCAATCCCTAGTACCACACACACACAAAATGATTTCTTTTTTTTTCTTTTTTTTTTTTTTTTCGGTACCAGGGATTGAACGCAGGGGCGTTCTACCTCCGCGCTACACCCCCGGCCCT
>PVJS01051501.1:0-13952 GCA_004027185.1 Glis glis
TTTTTTTATGCTTTATTTTTGAAACCGGGTGTCACGAAGTGGCGGAGGGCCTCACTAGGTAGAGAGAGAGAGAGAGAGAGAGAGAGAGAGAGAGAGGAGAGAGAGATAGGTCGACTGATCAATCGATCGTGTGCGCACATGTGCGCTGAGGTTGGCCACGAACCCAGATCCTCCGGTCTCCGCCTCCCAAAGTACTGGGATTACAAGCATGCGCCACCACACCCGGCCAGTTTGAACTTTTTGAGCCCAATTCATTCGAACACAAGCACTTGCTCATGCAGAAGGCTCAGCTGGCCAGATTTTCAGGAGGTGGGAGGAAGGGAGGGCTTAGAGTCTAAATAAAATATATTCTTTCTCCTTAGTCATTGTTCTTTGGGAACCTCTACCATTTAGTGGTTTCGAGGGGAGGAGTGTTGATGGTCTCTAAGGAGGAATTTGAAGCTTGAGTAAATACCACTTCCTGTCATCAAAACTCATACACACAATGGAATTCTACTCAGCAATAACGAAGAACAAAATAACATCATTTACAAGAAAATGGAAGGACCTGGAAAACATAATGTTAAGTGAGATCAGCCAATCGCAGAAAGAGAAGGGTCACATGTCTTCTCTAATATGCGCAAGCTAGGGAGCAAGGAGGACACAAAAGGGCCTCCAGACAACAGTGGAGAAGCCTCAGTGAAGTCAGGGAACTGAACTAAGGGAAGGGAAGGGGAAGGGGAAGAATGAAGTTCATTCATGGAATTTCTACCATCGACCATATTTACATATGAGAATATACCAATGCCAATCTTAGTTCTCTGTGTTGGGGGGAGGAGAGGAGGCACCAAGTGCCGTGTGCATGTATGTTAATGTCGATTTGATTTCCATTGTGATGTGAGGCTATAATGCACCAATAAAAGCACATTAAAAAACTCATCCTGTTTGCAGCCTCCTCCTCTCCCAGACTCCCCCATCCCCTCCACTTAGTTCTCAGGGTAGCCAGGAAAGGAATGGTCTGGGTGGGTGGGTCTAATCCAAGCTCCCCAGGCCCAGCGGCTTCTGTCTTGCAGTACCTATGCGCTAACCAGCTTGTGTCCTTCCATTTGCCTGGCAAGGGAGAAATGATAATGGTGATGGTGCTGATGGTGCTGATTATTAATGAGAGGACTGAAAGTTTGAGAAAGAAGATGGAGCTGGGCGTGGTGGTGCACGCTTGTAATCCTAGTACTTGGGAGGCGGAGACCAGAGGATCCGGGTTCACGGCCAGCCTCAGCTACTTAGTGAGGCCCTCCGCAACTCAGTGAGACCCTGTTTCAAAATTAAGTATAAAAAATAGGGTCGGTGGTGTAGCTCAGAGGTAGAATGCCCCTGGGTTCAATCCCCAGTACTGCCAAAAAAAAAAAAAAAAAGAGAGAGAGAGAGAGAAGATGGTACAGTCAAGGTCATATGACTGTCAAGGAAAAAAGGCAAAGCCAGGGGCAGGGGTGTAGCTCAGTGGTAGAGTGCTTGCCCAGCATGTACAAAGCCCCAGTACCCCAAAAGGAAAAAAGGAAGAAAGAAAAAAAGGTAAAAGCCAAACTCAGGTCTGTCTCATGTCAACATTTGTGGTTTTGCACAAATCATATGGCCTTCTAAAAATCATATGGTTTTCTCAATCATATGGCCTCAGGCTCCAGACGGGTAAAAAAAAGGGATGGGGGGGGCCCACGGCTGCTAAATCCTTCCCTGGGTTGCCTGGAGAGAGAGAGAGAGAGAGAGACAGAGACAGAGAGACAGAGACAGAGACCGAGACTGAGATGGAGACCTGCACTGGGAATCAGGAATTCTAATTCTAGTCTGGCTTTTACCATCAACTTGCTGTGTGACCCTCTCTGTGTGTCAGTTTTCTTAATGTTTCAATGAAGGATTGGCTGAGCAGATTCTTCAGGGTCTTTAGGGCTCTGACACTCTGGAATTTTGATCCTAGCTAGGACAGGAGGTGGCACAAGTCAGCTGGAGGAAGGGCTTGGGGAGAAATCTCAGTGGAGGAGCCTGGATCTTGGCTATGGCATCAAATTCAGATCCCAGCTCCAACACTAGCTATGTGAGCCTGGGTGAGGCACTGCCTCTCTCTGAGTCTCCACTATAAAATCTTTTTATTATCAACAATTTAAAATAGAAAAATACTCTGGGCATGGTGGCACACGCTTGTAATCCCAGTACTTGGGAGGCTGAGACAGGAGGATCGCAGGTTTGCAGCCAGCCTCAGCTACTTAGCGAGGCCCTCTGCAACTTAGTGAGACCCTGTTTCAAAATAAAAAATAAAACAGGGCTGGGGGTGTACTGCAAAAAAAACCCCCACAAAAATAGAAAGAAAATACAAAGAACACTCATACCCAACCAGTTAGATTCGACACATCGAAAGCCTTGCCACATTTATTTATCTACACAGTTTTTTTTAAATTTTTTTTTTTTTCTGTTACTGGGGATGGAACCCAGGGGCATTCTACCTCTGAGATACATCCCCAGCCCTATCTTTTTTTATTCTTTATTTGGAAACAGGGTCTCACTAAGTTGCAGAGGGCCTCACTAAGTAGCTGAGGCTGGCCGCGAACCTGCGATCCTCCGGTCTCAGCCTCCCAACTACTGGGATTACAAGCATGCGCCACCATGTCCGGCTTATCTACACAGTTTTAAAGTAAAACACAGACAGCAAGGAACTTGTCCCTAAATACTTTAGCATATGTGTCCAAAAAGTGAGGACAGAGGAATTCTTCCCCCATAACCACAAAACTATTATATCTAACGAAATCAATGGTGATTCCCTCATATTATCTAATATCCAGGCCATATTAAAATGTCCCCAAATCATATATATGGGGATATTTTAATATATATTATATATACCAATATATAAATATATACTGATATATTAATGCATATATAGATAGATAGATACACAGACACACACACACAGACACACACACACCCATATACACACACACACACACACACACACACACACACACACTGGGGATTGAACCCAGGGTCAGTCTACCTTTGAGCTACACCCCTAGTTCTACTTTATATTTTTACTTTGAAACAGGGTCTCACTAAGTTGCTGACAGCCTCGCTGAGTTCAAGGCTTTCCTCGAGCCTGTGATTCTCCTGTCTCAGCCTCCCAAGTGCTGGGGTTACATGCGTGTGCCACCATGCCGGGCCCCAAACCATATTTAGAGATAGTTTATTCACACCAGGATCCAATCAAAGACGTTACACTGCCTTTGATAGTTATGAATCTTAAGCCTTGGAGTTTCCATTTTGCACATGTATAAAATGCGAGAGGAATCATGTGTACCTGGCAGGGTGCAGGACTTAGAGATAACTAGGGGACAGGCTATTGTACCCCAAAGTATGATCTATTATTATTAGCTTCCTTACTGGTCCCTTCTGCTGGAGGCAGTGGTATGGTGAGGGTGGAGACAGCTAGCCAGGTGGCCTGGGATGTCAGCAGAGTGGGCTAGGGGTAACAAGGCATTCCCAGGGGCGTGGACCCTCATGCTGGGTTTTGTTCTGTCCTGGCCAGAGGATGGAGGGGCCCGGTCTCACCTTGACTACCTTCAGCACCCGCAGGTCCTGGTCCAGTCCGCGCTCCCCGCGGAAGTGCTCCTGCCTCAGGAACTGCTCCACAGCCCCCACCGCCTCCAACACTTCTTCTTTCCATTCCCGGCTGGGCTGTAGCCACTGAGTCACGAAGGAGTCCAGCCTGGAGGCTGGGACTCTGTACAGTTCCTGGGCCAGGGCCATCTCTGTGCTGAGAGCACCACTGCTGGGCAGATATATAGCCAAGCACGCACCCAGCTCCGGGCACACACCCCCCTTTTTTAAGGAGGCTCCCTAGCTCACCTATAGCACCCTGAGGATAAAGGACCAGAACAGAGAGGAATCCGGGGCGAATGAGCAGGCTGGGCCTCCCCATCTTGGAGACCCCTCTCTGCGGCAGGTGTGCTCAGGGACCCTGGGCTGAGGCTGGCAGGTCTGGCGCCACCTTAACAGGGCTGGCGTCCAGCCAACCATTCTGCCATTAGTTTCGATTCTCAATATTTGGAGTTTCCCTTTTATGACGTTTGGAAACTGAAATTGACTTGAGTTTGACTTTCCAGGAGGCACCTTGCCAGGTAGGTTAGGGCTGATTAAATGAATCGGTGCCACTCCCCAGCTGGTGGAAAAGAAACTGAAGCTCAGAAAGAGAAGCAGCTTGCTCATTCATGGTGCAGGCAGGGAGCGAAACCTCCAGAGAGGACAGGACAGATGCTTTGAATCCCAGTGTGCCCTTTGTCAGACTCTTAACCTCTCTGTTCCTCATAGCCTTTATTCATAAGGTGGGTTTAATAACAGTACCTGCTCCATAAGGCTCTTGTGCCCATGAAGCATGAGAACATTGGGCAGAGAAAGCAATCAGTCAATGAAATTTTATTAGCTGGATGTAGTGGCACACACCTGTAATCTCAGTACTTGGGAGGCTGAAACCGGAGGATTGCAAGTTCGAGGCCAGCCTCAGCAACTTAGCGAGACCCTGTTTCAAAATAAAAAAATAAAATAGGGCTCAGAGGTAGAATTGAACCCTTGAGTTCAATCCTCAGTACCAAAAAAAAAGAATTTAAAATTTTATTCATTCACTGAACATTTATTGAGTGACTGCTGGATGCCTGGCATTGTGCTAAAAAGTCTCTGAAATTCCTGCCCCAAAGGGCTCCCAGAGCAACAGGTGGACTTCTGGAGGTCAGTGTGATGTGCGCTTGGTCATAAAGAGGCACGAAAACCTGGGGGGAAGCCAGGCAGAAAAATTTCTTTTGGGTCACAGGTGGTGTCAGTAGATACCTGTTTGACATGATGTGTGTGTGTGTGTGTGTGTGTGTGTGTGCGCACGTGTGTGTATGTGTTACTGGGGATTGAACTGAGGGGCATTCTACCTCTGAACTACAACCCCAGACCTTTTTTTTTTTAACTTTGAAACGTGATCTCTAGGTTCAGAGTCTCGCTATGTTGCTGAGGCTGTTCTCTGGTCTGCGATCCTCCTGTCTCAGCCTCCCAAGTTCAGGGATTACAGGCGAGCGCCACCGTGCCTGGCTGACATGACTTTTATTTATTTATTTATTTTTTGCGATACCGGGGATTGAACCCAGGGGCGTTCTACCTCCGAGCTACATCCCCGGCCCTATTTTTTTATACTTTATTTTGAAACCGGGTCTCACGAAGTTGCAGAGGGCCTCACTACGTAGAGAGAGAGAGAGAGAGAGAGAGAGAGAGAGAGAGAGCTGAGGCTGGCCGCGAACCCAGATCCTCCAGTCTCTGCCTCCCAAAGTACTGGGATTACAAGGGAGCGCCACCACGCCCGGCTCTGACATGACTTTTAAAGACTATGAATCCCTCCAGGAGAAAGAGGGCACAGCATGGTAAAGACAGGTCCTGTGAGTAGCCCCGGCATCGGGGACTCAGGTGCTGAATCGGCCTCGTCATGAAGGGAGAGGAGGGGAGAAGTGAGGGGCGCACCTGGACGGGAGGCAGACACTGCACTCATTCACTCTCCACGCGCGCATTCATTCATTCACCAGATACTTACTGAGCACCTGCGGTATGCCAGGCAGGAGCTGGGATACAGCGGTGAATAGTCAAAAGTCCCTGCCGGGAGGAAGGCTTGTATTCTGGTGGCAGAGACAGACAAGAAACCAGATAAATAGCTAAAATTACAGTAAATAAAATGGGGGTGAGTGCTAAGCTTGTGTTTTACAACAGCCTGCTACTGATACGAACAGAAAACCAAACAGGTGTTCCTAACAAGTAATTTGAAAAGTAGGAAAACAGGCAATGGGAGAAAATGCTACTAATGAAAAGCCAATACACGTGGGGAAGAGATTTGAGGTTCTTGAATATTTGAAAGACGTGAGGACAAGAACGCCGCTGCGGTCAGTCCAAAGCCTCTG
Source organism: Glis glis (assembly GCA_004027185.1). Lineage (NCBI taxonomy): Eukaryota > Metazoa > Chordata > Mammalia > Rodentia > Gliridae > Glis > Glis glis. The sequence goes on from PVJS01051501.1 coordinate 5,946, forward strand.
AACGCCCAGGAGCCTTCGGGGTGGAGTCTGAGGCCAGAGTCTCCGGGAGGGGGCGCGCGTCCAGGGCGGCGGGGAGGCCTCGCCGGGCGGGGGAGCCCGGAGGCCAGGCCGCATCCCCGCATCCCCGGGTGCTGCCCCCCAGCTCCCCGCAGAGCAGCAGGTAACAGTTGCAGGGCTGCTCCTCCTGCAGGTTCTCCAGCCGGGAGTCCTCCTGGAACCGCAGCGCAGAGCGGGTGCCGGCCACCCCGCGGAGCTCCTCCTGCAGGCGCCAGTGGTAGGTGATGGAGCCCACATCCGACTGCCCGAACCCCGCGTTAAAGAGAGCCTCCTGGAGCCTGGAGAACTACTCCCTGGAAATCGCTGGGTCATTGCGTGCTGATTCCTGATCCGATTGCCACAAGTGAGAATTTTTAATTTTTGAAACAGGGTCTTGCAAGTTGCTGAAGCTGGCTTTGAACCTGTGATCCTCCTGACTCAGCCTCCCAAGTACTGGGATTACAAGCGTGCGCCACCACGCCTGGCTAAAGCATCACATTATAAAAATTACATAATTTTTTTTGGTACTGGGGATTAAACCCAAGGGCATTCTACCTCTGAGCCCCCAGCCCTTTTTATTTTTCATTTTGAAACAGGGTCTCACTAAGTTGCTGTGGGTCTTGCTAAGTTGCTGAGGCTGGCCTTCAACTCGTGATTCTTCTGTCTCAGCTTCCCAAGTACTGGGATTACAGGCGTGTGCAACCAGGACTGATCTAAGACTGGAGAGTATTCCCAGCAGCAGCACCCTACAGGAGTGAAGGTGGCGCCACACCCAGCTTTTTGCAGGCAGCATACTGTGGGACTTCCCAGCCTCCATAGTCACATGAGCCAATTCCCATAATAAGTTTCCTTTTCTGTATCTACATATCTACCCTGTTGGTTCTGCTTCTCTGGAGAATCCTGACTAATATCATCTACTTGTGCCCAACCTTAGCTCCCCTTGGACTCTTTTTGAAGGGGGGTACTAGGGATTGAACCCAGGGCTGTTCTATCTTTGAGCTACACTCCCAGTCCTTTTAATATTTATTTATTTATTATTTATTTATTTATTTATTTATTTATGTAGTACTGGGGATGGAACCCAGGGGCATTCTGCCTCCGAGCTACACCCCCAGCCCGATTTTATTTTAATTTTGAAACAGGGTCTCACTAGGTTGCTGAGTCTCACTACTTGTTGAGGCTGTCCTCGAATCTGTGATCCTCCTATCTCAGCCTCCCAAGTATGTGCACCACCATGCCTGGCTTTATTTTTATTTTGAAACAGGGTCTTGCTAGTTTGATGAGAATCTCACTATTCGCTGAGGCTGTCTGCGAACCTGCGATCCTCCTGTCTCAGCCTCCCAAGTACTGGGATTACAAGCATGTGCCACCATGCCCGGCTTTTATTTTTATTTTGAAACAGGGTTTCGCTAAGTTGCTGAGGCTGGCCTCAAACCTGCAATCCTCCTGTCTCAGCCTCTCAAGTACTGGGATTACAGGCATGCACCACCACGCCTGGCTCCTCCTGGACTCTTATGGGCCATGGGTCTCTGTCACTTGCCACCCAAGGGTCCTTATGATCCAAGAGTGAATGGACTGTAAGGACAAATGACAGAAAGTTGAAGGCGTCCACACCACTTTAGGGTGTGAGCCTAAGCTGGATAGAGAAGGAAGTAAATTCAGGGTGTAGAGGAAACCGATGTGTCAGTAGTTCAAAGTCCTTCCTCCTTGAAGCCTCTGTTTCCTTCTCTGAATCTCTTCTTGGAGCTGCGGCAAATTCCTTGGGTCCTTCCTGGATTCCCTCCAGTGACACTGGGTGTGGGCACTGTGAGGTCTGGCTGTGAGGCCTGGCCGGAGGAGGTTGAGAACAAAAGAACTCCAGCAGTGGCGGGAAAGTGACCCTGACCATCCCCCTGCCCCCAGTCTCATAAATCTACCTGTCCTGGCACCCTGTCAAGACCACCAATAGGAACAATCCACGACTGCCTTGCTCTCCCTTCCTCCTAATGCCCCATAAAAGGCCTCTAGTCTGTAAGGAAGGGGGCTTTCTCTGACTCCCAGGCTTCACTCCAATTAAAGAGCCTGTTCTGGTTTGTAGAGCTGTGTTTTTTCCTTTATCCCTATATTATCTAACACTGGGCTCATGCTAACTGATATCAGTCTGTTCCCCACAGGCCCCCAGAAGTCCACAGAGTTGTACACACCCTTGTTTAGAGGTAGGCAAACTGGGGAACCCCTTCCCTGATCATCTTCATAATTCATCTCCTCATATTCAGACCAGGCCGTTCAGCTTCTGGGCCTGTGGACTTGGTGCGCTTTCCCCTGCGATATCCAGGGCACCGCAGAAGGAAGCTGCACCTGCCTGAAGCCTATCCAAAGCCAGCAATGTTTACCAGCATTTTGTCAGTGCCTAAAATTACCATTTTCTCTATCCTCTTTCTTGGATGTAAAACAGGATGGAAGCTGGGCACAGTGGTACACACCTGTAATCCCAGTACTATGGAGGCTGAGACAGGAGCATCACAGGTTGGAGGACAGCCTCAGCAATTTAATGAGACCCTGTTTCAAAATAAAAAAATAGGGCTGGGGGTGTAGCTCGGAGGTAGAATGCCCCTGGGTTCAATCCCCAGTACCACAAACAAACAAAACAAAACAAACAAAAAAACCCAGGATGCAGATAGTTCCTGGAGATTCTGGGTCAATAGACACATGGAGGTTGGGGATGAACATACAAATCTATGCATAAAATACAAATGAACAACATTGGCCAGAACTTAATCACATGGTCATGCCCTGCTGTGAGGGAGGCTGGGAAATGTAGTCTTTACATTCTAGCATTGTGTCTAGCTAAACATTTTATTTGCGGTACTAATTAGCTGAGGCTGGCCTCGAACCTGCTATCCTCCTGTCTCAGCCTCCCAAGTCCTGGGATTACAAGCGTGCGCCACCATGTCTGGCTAAACATTTTATTAACAAAGAAGAAAGGGGGAAGGATACTGGGGGGAAATAGCAATTGCTTCCACATCTATTTTGTTGTTGTTGCCATCTTGCCATTTCCAGGATAGGACTGGGAGTGAGGAAGCTGCCAAGATCAGAGCGGATACAGCTCTTTTTTTTTTTTTTTGCGGTACCGGGGATTGAACACAGGGGCATTCTACCTCTGCACTACGCCCCTGGCCCTATTTTTTATACTTTATTTTGAAACCGGGTCTCACGAAGTTGCGGAGGGCCTCACTTAGTAGAGACAGACAGGGAAAGAGAGAGAGACAGGGAGAAAGAGCGCTGAGGCTGGCCGCGAACCCGGATCCTCCGCCTCCCAAAGTACTGGGATTACAAGCGTGCGCCACCATGCCCTGCTGGATACAACTCTTTAGAATTCCCTCTCCCCTGCCCTGGGACACGCAAGGGAAACTTGGAGGGAACAGAGGAAGAAACTAATAACAGCTGATAACTGCGATGTTTATTGAGCATTTATTGTGTGCCAGGCAGTGGGTGAAGCACCTCACATGTCACGTGTTGTTGCAGCCTCATACAAAACCCACTTAGTCTCTGTCAGAGCCATCCATTCATTCGATGTGGATTTATTAGCTGGGTGTGTTGGCACACGCCTGTAATCCAGCACTTGGGAGGCAGAAACAGGAGGATCACAGGTTTGAGGACAGTCTCAGCAAGTAGTGAGACTCTTACCAACCTAGTGAGACCCTGTTTCCAAATAAAATAGGGCTGTGCTCGCTTCGGCAGCACATATACTAAAATTGGAACGATACAGAGAAGATTAGCATGGCCCCTGCGCAAGGATGACACGCAAATTCGTGAAGCGTTCCATATTTAAAAAAAAAAAAAAAAAAAAAAAAAAAACAAATAAAATAGGGCTGAGGGTGTAGCTCAGAGGTAGAATGCTCCTGGGTTCCAATTCCCAGTACAACAAACAAACAAACAAAACAAACAAACATGTATTTACTGGACACATATTATGTGTTAGCCCCAATGTGAGGCTTTAGGAGACAGTGGTGAATAGAGAGAGTTCTCTCTCTCTTTTTTTTTTTATGGTACTGGGGATTGAACCCAGGGGCATTCTACCTCTGAGCTACATGCCCTACCCTATTTTATTTTGTTTATTTTTTTTTTTTTTGCGGTACTGGGGATTGAACCCGGGGGCATTCTACCTCTGAGCTACACCCCCCAGCCCTATTTATTTTTTATTTTGAAACAGGGTCTCACTGTAATGATGCATAGTTAGAGCTTGTTAGCCAGAGTAACTTATTAGCTAGAGTGACTCCATATTTGTTACTCAGAATCACCTCAAACCTAGCCCTAAAACAGGGAAGTTGGCTTTAAAAAAATTAAACCAGGACATTGGTAGGATAGTTAATGGATTGCCAGATTGTCATAATAACATATTGTAACTTATTGTGTTATTGTTATCTTGCTAACTGCCTATTCTTGCCTCTGTACTTTCCATATGCTTGGCTTGCTTGACGTACCTGAATACTATGGGAACCATAGAGGCTTCCCACCCCCTGCTATTGAAACCTGCCATGGGAACCTCATTTTCACCCTGAGCTTGTATTGTATCTTACCTAATATAAGAAAATGCTGGAGGGAAGTCAAGCACTGCACTTGGTTCTCATGCCTGTGTGGTCTTACTGGCCAATAATAAAGACTCTCATTTAACACCTTTGGTGGTCTGATTGGTCTTGACTGGGACGCTACCTCGCAATATCACTAAATTGCGGTGGACCTCACTAAATTGAGGCTGGCCGCGAACCTGCAATCCTCCTGTCTTAGCCTCCCAAGTACTGGGATTACAAGTGTGCGCCACCACACCCAGCTGCTATATTATTTTTTATTTTGAAACAGAATCTCACTAGGTTGCTGAGATTTTCACTACTGGTTGAGGCTGTCCTTGAACCTTTGATCCTCTTCTCTCAGCCTCCCAGCCCAGCTCGACTCACTTATCTTTTTTTAATTGTGGTACTGGGGATTGAATCCAGAGTCAGTCTACCTCCAAGCTGCGCTCCATAGCCCTTTTTTTTTTTTTTGGTACTGGGGATTGAACCCAGGGGCGTTCTACCTCCACACTATGCCCCCGGCCCTATTTTTTATACTTTATTTTGAAACCGGGTCTCATGAAGTTGTGGAGGGCCTCACTGAGAGAGAGAGAGAGAGAGAGAGAGAGAGAGACAGAGAGAGAGAGAGCGAGCGAGAGAGCTGAGGCTGGCCGCGAACCCGGATCCTCGGGTCTCCGCCTCCCAAAGTACTGGGATTACAAGCGTGCACCACCACGCCTGACTGTTCCATAGCCCTTTTTGTTTTTTTATTTTGAAACAGCCTCTCAATAGGTTGCTGAGATTCTTGCTACTTGCTGAGGCTTGCCTCGAACCTGCGATCCTTTTGTCTCAGCCTCCTAAGCACTAGGACTGCAGGTGTGCACTACTACACCCAGCTTCACCTGTCTTTTTTATAAAGCCTATCTCTTTTGGGAGGCGGAGACCGGAGGATCCGGCTTCGCGGCCAGCCTCAGCTGTCTCTCTCTCTCTCTCTCTCTCCCTGTCTCTCTCTGTCTCTCTGTCTCTTTCTCTCTCTCTACTTAGTGAGGCCCTCCACAACTTCGTGAGACCTGGTTTCAAAATAAACTATAAAAAAAAATAGGGCCGGGGGTGTAGTGCGGAGGTAGAACGCCCCTGGGTTCAATCCCCAGTACTGCAAAAAAAAAAAAAAAAAAAAAGAAAGCCTATCTCTCATGTTAGAATGTAGAACAAAATCCCTTCTACCCAGTTCAACACAGCAGCTGAAAGTGCCCTTCTCAGTAGTCCTCTGGATCCTTTGTCTTTGTACCACATCAGCTCCTGCTGACTCTGGGCTTTCCAGTTGACAAAGTGTTTTAACAGTCACCATCTGATCCTTGGGATGACCTTGTGAGATGAGTGGTACAAACTCTGGGCTTCTGTGCAGGAGGAAGTTGTGATCAATGAGACCAACTTGCTCAAGGACTTGTGATTAGAAGTGGCAGAAGGAGGAAGATGAGCAAGGACTTGGAGAGACAATCCAGCACACCTGGGCACAGCAGGTTGCTCATACAGAGGTGAGGATTGGAGGTTAGAGCAGAGGTTGGGAAGGAAGAGCTGAGGTCCACTAAGAGAGGTAGCATCTGATATATATATGGTGGTTGAGACCACAGTCCTTGGTGTGACATACAGGAGGTTGCATCTCAACTCTGTTACTTAATGGCTATGTGACCTTGAACAAAGCCTGTAACCTGCTTGAGCATCTGTTTCAACTATAAAATAGGGGCAATGGTTAACAAGCCTAGCTTGTTGAGTTAAAAGAAAGTGCTGAGTGCTCTGTGCTAATCCTAGTACATAGCAAATGCTCAAGAAACCATACTTCCAGGTCACCAGAACTCATAATCTGATTGGCTTAGCTCAGCCAATGGGTTGATTCTTGTGATGGGATCAGAAGAATGGTTGCTGCTTGCCGAAGTCCCTCGCATGAATGACTCTGGGTCCAAGATTATTATTTTAATATCAGGGTCAGCTGGAGAGGAGGCAACTCAAAAATCTCCTCCCTCCAGCAGTCGGTGCCCTGCCTTTATTGAAAGTTTAGACAAAGCATCATAAAAACAATTAAACACAGGAACCAGTGAGTATCACAGGTCCAGATAAAGAGAGGCAGCAAGGCGGGGTCATAAAACAGTTGAGTGGAAGAAGGAGTTAAACATTAGTAGATGGAGAGGACATCAAAGTCCACACGCTGTTGATCCCATCAGGTCCCAGGGAATTTGTCCGCTTGTGGACAGATTCCACTCGACCAGGCACTGTGTACACAGCCGAGTTGGTCCAAGATGTTAATCTCAATGTGTGGTCCTAAGACGGCCCTCAACAGATTCTGTCCTGGGTCAGGTGATCATCCCTGGTCCAATGAGCTGTGGCCAAGGGTGAAGTCATCGGGTGTGAGAAGATTACTGAAGGCTCCCAGGTTGACCAGATTAACTAAAGCTCAGGGAGAAGCCCAGAGAGGGTGGGAGAGAAAGCTATTCCTTCTAGAAGATATATGGGAATTCCAGAAGTTCCCACTGAGGTTGTCATGGTCCCTCTTCCACAGAAGTTGGCTTCTGAACAATATTTCCTATCCTCTAAGCCTTGGTGTTCTCATCTCTAAAATGGGGAAGGGTTAGCTGGGCTTGGTGGCCCATGCTTATAATCCCAGTACTTGGGAGGCTGAGACAGGAGGATCACAGGTTCAAGGCCAGCCTCAGGAACTTAGCAAAACCCTGTTTCAAAATAAAAAATAAAATAAAATAGGGATTGGGTTATAGCTCAGAGGTAGAATGCCCCTGGGTTCAATTCCCAGTATCATACATTGTGAGGCCGAAGAACAGCCATGACAGGCTGTGCTTCTGAAGGAACTAGGCTAGGCCTAAGTTTCTGTTTCTCAGAGATGTTCCCACAGAAATCATCGCTTGGTGGGGCCTGTCAGAACAATAGTGGGGCCTGAACCAATAGTTCTAAGAGATGTTCTCACGGAAACTGCCGCTTGGTGAGGTCTATCAGAACAATGGTGTAAAGTCCCCAACTTCCTCAGGTGTAACAAGCCAATCAGTGAACTCCAAATACCCCTCACTGTTGCCAACTGTATATGTAACCAAAATGTATAAAAGCCTGAGTAATCTAGAGCTCGGGGTCCGAGGTCAATACTCCACTGTGCTGGATGAGACTCGGACCCTAGCTCGAGCTAGCTAATAAAGTTCCTTTGCTTTTGCATTATCGATTGGTGGAACTGGTCTCTCACTTCTCTGAACACTCGAACCCGCAACCTAACAACATACACCAAAAAAAAAAAAAAAGAGAGAGAAAGGTTGTTATTTCTACTTGTCCATCCAACTTCCAGGGCAGCAGTGAAGATAAGAATCAAATGATATTGTCTATGGAGACTCTTGGTGTTGAGTGTGTGTGTGTGTGTGTGTGTGTGTGTGTGTGTGTGTGTGTGTGT
>PVJS01051502.1:0-13952 GCA_004027185.1 Glis glis
AGAGCTGAGGCTGGCTGCGAACCCGGATCCTCCGGTCTCCGCCTCCCAAAGTACTGGGATTACAAGGGTGCGCCACCACACCCGGCCCAAGCCCTTTTTAATAGAGCTTCTTGACTGAAATAGGAGGAACTTATACAAATAAGAGTTTATTTTAAAATAACTTCTTACTAAAAGAATTTACGAGTCCCGGAACCTAGGGGCTAGCTGCAGCCCTGTTTGAGGAATACACTGAAATCGGGGCTGGATCAGGATCAGGCCTCCTGGAGTTTTCTCTCACCTCATTATCCCCTTTCCATCTGCTTCAGTTCACCTCTCTTTGCAGACCTGCCTGCTCTGCTTCATCCCCATATAGAAACATGGCCACCAACAACTCCTGGATCCCCCTGGGAGGAGACTGACTTCTTTGTCATTCCTCCAGCATCTGGGGAGAGACTCTGAATGGCTAACTTCAGTACAATGTTCTCACCAGGGTTAAGCACCCATGGTCAGTTAAGAGGAAACACTTCATGAACTGGGGGAGGCAGTTCACAGAAGACGGGAAGGCCAGGGCCATCCGCACAGGAGCCGCCCAGAAAAGCTCTCAAATATGGAAGATAGCCCCTGGCCACATGTGGCGATTTAACTGTAAATGTGAACTTCTTAAAATTAAAGAAAATGCTGGGCGTGGTGGCGCACGCTTGTAATTCCAGTACTTGGGAGGCTGAGATAGGAGGATCGCAGGTTCGCAGCCAGCCTCAGCTATTTAGTGAGGCCCTCCGCAACTTAGTGAGACCCTGTTTCAAAATAAAGAATAAAAAATAGGGCTGGGGGTGTCGCTTGGAGGTAGAATGCCCCTGGGTTCAATCCCCAGTACCGCAAAAAAAAATTTAAAGAAAATTTAAAATTCAGTTCCCTGGATGCACTAGCCTCATTTAAAGTGTTCTCTGGCCAAACGTGGTTGTGGCTGGTGGCTGCTGCACTTGGGAGCACAGATAGAGAACATTTCTCCGGCTGCAGGTGTACTGTTCTCACCTGGCATTTAGACACTTCTGATTCTACCAGCAAAAAGTGTTCCAGTTATGGAAATAGTAAGTTTCTTTGGGACAAGAAAGCATTTCATCCTCTCCTTTAATAAGTTGGAAAGGATTTCTCTGGAGGCCTCAGAACTAGTTCTTAATTAAATCCCATTTGAACACTGAGAAAGTCCTCCTAACCTCAGCATGCCTGAATTCTCAGTCGGCCTCACCTGAAAGCTTCAGTGATAATTGACCCAATCATGCAGCTCATCTGTCATGCCATTCCTTTTAGTTAACTATCTTGACCAGTTCCTACAATATTCTCTGCTTCTTCTGTTGCTGGTTTCCTTCTCAGTCCGGTCCCTTGTGCCCTCACACACCTTTATGGCCAGCTGTTCGGCAAAATTTAGTCCCCTCTCATAGGGCAGTGAGGCCACTGGGGGACAGCTGCGTCCTCCAGCCCTTCCTGCATCCAGATGTGTCCTCATGACTGTGGAACCTTCTCATCAGTGGAATGAGAAAAAGGTTTATGTCACCACCCAGATGGAGCTTTTAAGAAACATCTGCTTTCCTAGCTCTCTTGCCCTGTCTAAATGGAAGAATTCTGTAGCTTTAGGGGATGGTAGAACCAGAAGATGGAAGGAGTTTCAATCCCTGAACTACCCCATGGAGAAAACTATAGCCCATGAAGAATACCTGTAGGAGACTCTTTTTTGGGGGAAGGGATACTAGGGATTGAACACAGGGGCATTCTACCTTCAAGCTACACCCCCAGCCCTTTTTTACTTTTTAAGTTTGATATGGGGTGTCACTAAGTTACTGAGGATCTTGATAAATTGCTGAGGCTGGCCTCTAATCTTCGATCCTCCCGTCTCAGCTCCCAAATACTGGGATTATAGGTGTGCTACCATGCCCAGCTTCAAGGGAGCCTTAATCTGGGTGGGAGGAAAGCCATTGACATTTTGGGATTATAGCATTTGTCTGGCATTACCCAAAGTGATACCTAGTCAACTTATGTTTTTACCTCTTCAACGGTCTTGCCTTAAATCCCTTCTCCCGCTGTTCTCCTCTGGCCCCTGGAAGAGAGGCCGCTCCTTCCCCCACTGAAGCCCAGACCCTTTGGCACTGGGAGATGGTACTGACGTTTCTTTGCTCCTCGTTGCAGCTTTCAGACCGCTTCACCTTTGCAGTTAATGCCACCGACTTTTCCTTGCCAGTGCTCAGCACATGGGCTTGGCATTCACATTATTATTTAGTCTGCCCGTGCTCAGGGAGAGCATTTGAGGATGAAAGGGAATGCCAACATCAGGTGAGTATCTGTGGCAACCATAAGAAATGTACAAAGTTTAATGTATATCCAGCCCTCTGACACCATAACAAAAAAACACAAATTCCCTCCCAGTCTGATCCCTCTTACTGCCTCACCACTCTATCCCCAGCCACCATTCGCCTCATGGGTCCCCTTCCTCGGAATGTGTGGGTAGCTGGGGGATAGCCCGGAGAAGAGCTCAGCGCTGGCAAGCCCATCTGGGAAAAACCAAAGGCCACGTGAGAGCCCATCACAAAATTCTCATGCGTACATATATCCAAGGTGCAATGCTCCCGTTTATCGAACCTTTAAAAAATTATGTGACAATGTACTGATGATTCACTTTAGAGCTTTAAAAAAAGCACTTTGTATTTTTTATTTCTGAAAATGGTCCTAAAGTTTAATGATCTTCTTGAATATCTCAAATATCACAATGTGATTTAAAGTAAGCACATTTTTGTGGGCTGTCTAAAGAGAACTCCCTTTTCCATAAAGCCTTCTAAGTTTCTTTGCCACTTATTAGATTTATAGCTGATTCTTTCAGAGCTGACTGTAACCTTGACCTGCAGACAACAATAACAGAATATGAAGTTTTTTAGAAGGCGGTAGTGCTATCGACTGGGGACACAGTCTGCAACTCCTACCAAGAACAACTCTAAGAAACGTTATTAAACCAATACATATAGTTAAAAGTAACTCCCCTACAACCCTTCTCCCTCCTTCTCTCTCTCTCTCTCTCTTTTACACACACACACACACACACACACACACACACACACAGAATGTGCATCCCAAGATGGTACTCTTGAGCTGTGGCGAAACTCATTGTCAGACTCTGGGTCCCACAATGGAGCAACAGAGAAAAATGACTCCAGTAAAAAACCAGCAGGGTGCGGCAGAGCCCAGGCTAGCAGTGGCAGTATGTACTGTTGGGCCTTTAAGAACAATCGATTCCTTCTAGGCCTGGTGCAGGCATTTCAGAGGCAGCCAGGCAGGCTCCGCATAGCTTAGGCACAGTTAGAGCTAGGATTATTTTATTTCTAAGTAGATAACTAGAGAGAAACAGGAATTGGACATCTCTCCCTGTGTGGGTTTTATTTTGAAGTATGGAAGCAACAAATCTGAACAATGACTGCAGAAGCAGAGAGCGTAGTTTTTTTTTTTTTTTTTTTTTAATGAGGATCGTATTTAAAACACTCGCCGGGCATGGTGGTGCACGCCTGTAATTCTAGTACTTGAGAGGCTGAGACAGGAGGATCGCAGGTTCGAGGACAGCCTCAGCAAGTAGTGAGATTCTCATCAACCTGTTTCCAAATAGAAATAAAATCGGACTGGAGGTGTAGCTCGAAGGTAGAATGCCTCTGAGTTCAACCCCCAGTATCCCCCCCCCACAAAATAGAACACCCACAACAGGGTCACATCACCTAATAAGAGGTCTGAATATCAGAACAGGAAAGTGTCTTAATTAAAGAGCCTTAAGTAGTTTAATATCATGGGTAAGCAAGATAGCCTTTTTTTTAAAAGAGGGGTTAAACTGAAGCCAAATCCCCAACTAGAATCATGTAGTCTTATCACCAGCGTGATTGTCATGGATCTTTGTGGATTACAGATGCTGCACTCCTGTCCAGAGATTTTTTTTTAATTTTTAAAATTTTTATATGCTTTTATTGGAGCATTATAGTCTCACATCATAACCGAGATTTTTAAAGCATGGTTTCTAGAAGAGCTACATCAGATTCACCTGTGTTGATATTTAAAATAAAGATTTTAGGCCCCAAGACTGGAGGTAGGAAGGGAGATTTTCATTTTTAAGCAGCTCACCTGACTTGTCCCTCGGCCAATGTCTGATCCTATGCTGCTCAACCCCCTGGCCTCTGCTCTTTCAGTAAAGGCAATGCTATTTTGATGAGCAGTCCCGTCACAGCTCTCCTCTCTGAGGCTCTTCTTGTTTCTCCCAGCCGAGGTCACCCTCAGCCTGCTACTTCTAAGTGCCGGCTTCCCGCTGGCTTTCTGCCAGCTTTCTCTGCACTCCTGAAACACAGTGGACCGCAGCTGTGGCTCCTGCCAGTTCAACTTTCTCTTTCTTAGGGCATGGGTTTTGGTTTCCATTCACATTTTACAAGCACACCTTCTTTTTCTTAAGGGGGAGGCAACCACTGTAAATCCACAAACAAACACCACCGCTGAACTATATGAAAGTGGGTTTTTTGTTTTTGCGGTACTGGGGATTGAACCCAAGGGCGTTCTACCTCCACGCTACACCCCCGGCCCTATTTTTTATACTTTATTTTGAAACCGGGTCTCACGAAGTTGCGGAGGGCCTCACTAAGTAGCTGAGGCTGGCCGCGAACCCGGATCCTCCGGTCTCAGCCTCCCAAGTACTGGGATTACAAGCGTGCACCACCACGCCTGGCTGAAAGTGAGTTTTATGCACTGCTTTAGACAACAAAAAGTCAGCAGCAGATGGGTCCCATGTCAACAAGCTTTCTCCTCCTTTTATACTTAAAGTGAACTTCGCTTAGCTAAGGTGCCAGTTTTATTTTATTTTATTTATTTTATTTTATTTTTTTAAGTTAAAAAGTGAGAGCTAAGCCAGGCGTGGTGGCGCACGCTTGTAATCCCAATACCAGGGAGGCTGAGACAGGAGGTTCCGGGTTCGCCGCCAGCCTCAGATACTTAGTGAGACCCTCTGAAACCTAGGGAGACCCTGTTTCAAAACAACAACAAAAAAAGGAGAGCTATATTTTATTAACCAAATTAAACTATTTCTGTTCCTGCAGTTTTATTTTTGTGGCATTTACAGAAATCTGTGAAGGGCTTCTTACTCAGTTGTAACAATGAGTTAGCAGCATATTCCTCCAATTGATTTATCAATTCATCGTCTTTGGGGATGAAATTATTGGGTAATAAATTGATCACGGAGAAATCTGATTTGATTTCAGCTCCAACAAAACAGAACAAAGAACAGTAGTAACAAGAAGAAAACTCAGAGCACTTGGATTCTGGGTCTCCACCCATAACTTATGTGTCTACTAAAATTAGACCATATCCTAGTATTTAGGTTCCTGGGCCAGGCTCTCCTTATTACTGTTTTTTGTTTGTTTGTTTGTTTTGCTTTTGTGGTACTAGGGATTGAACCCAGGGGCATTCTGCCTCCAAGCTACACCCCAGCCCCCTTTTTTTATTTTTATTTTTTGTTTTGAAACAGGGTCTCTCTAGGTTGCTGAGAGTCTCACTACATTGTTGAGGCTGGCCTTGAACTTGTGATCCTCCTGTCTCAGCCTCCCAAGTATTGGGATTCTAGGCATGCACCACCAGACCCTGCTTACCCCCTTCGTGATATTTATGAAACTAGTCATTTCCCACATATTTCAGTTCTACTCTTCTGATCTTTAGAAGGAAAAAGAAAATAACAATAACAAAGATAGATTCTCATCACCTCCAGAGAATCCTCAGAGAAATGAGAACAGGAAGGAAGCAAATGGAAATGTTAGAATTGGGAAGATGTAAGGAGATGCCAGGCGTGAGGCAGAGCACCAACAGGCAAAATGGGGAATGTGGTGGAGAGGACGGACGCCTCCCTAGAGAGCACGTAAACGGAACAGCATGCAACCTTTTACGAAATAAGTGTTTTAAGTTCATTTTATAGTGGCTAGGATAAGAATATTGACACTCTACAAAAGGGGCCATGCCAAGGCTATGAATACATTTATGAAAATAGAAATGGATTACCTTCTATAGTAATTAATGCCAGAGACCACAAAACTATAGTGTGAGGCCGAAGAACAGCCATGACAGGCTGTGCTTCTGAAAGAACTAGGCTAGGCCCAAGTTGCTGTTTCTCAGAAACCAAACTAAGAGATGTTCCCACAGAAACCATGGCTTGATGGAGCCTTTCAGAACAATGGTAGGGCCTAAAACCAATAGGTCCAAGAAGTGTTCCCACAGAAACTACCGCCTGGTGGGGTCTATTGGAACAAAGGTAGGGCCTGAATCAATAGTTCCAAGAGATGTTCTCACGGAAACTGCCGCTTGGTGAGGTCTATCAGAACAATGGTGTAAAGTCCCCAACTCCCCAGGTGTGACGAGCCAATCAGTGAACTCCAAATACCCCTAACTGTTGCCAACTGTATACGTAACCAAAATGTATAAAAGCTTGAGTAATCTAGAGCTCGGGGTCCGAGGTCAAGACTCCACTGTGCTGGATGAGACTCAGACCCTAGCTCGAGCTAGCTAATAAAGTTCCTTTGCTTTTGCATTATTGATTGGTGGAATTGGTCTCTCACTTCGAACACTCGAACCCGCAACTCAACAATAGGAAGCAGATTCTTCGCTAGAAGATATTCTTCATAGTCTCATTCAATGATGATATGCAAATTCTTCGCCCTACCTTAAATTTCATACACAAAAATAAATCAGAATAGTGTTCATTTCTAGCCAGTTATGGTGGTGCATGCTTATAATCCCAGTACTTGGGAGGCTGAGACAGGAAGATCGCAGATTCAAGGCCAGCCTCAGCAACTTAGTGAGATCCTGTTTCAGAATAAAAAATAAACTAGAGCTGGGGGTGAAGCTCAGAGGTAGAATGCCTCTGGGTTCCATTTCTAGTAACACACACACACACACACACACACACACACACACATACGAATAGTGTTCATTTCTATAATCACAACTTGACACCTTTAGAAATCTGACTCTTGGGCCAACTTACAGCAAAATGCAAAACTGGAAAATTGTAGCTTTTTGTTGTTGTTTTTGTTTTTTGTAGTACTGGGTATTGAACCCAAAGGCATTCAACCTCCGAGCTATACTCCCAGCCCTTTTTAGTTTTTGTTTTGAAACAGGGTTTCGCTAGGTAGAGGAGAGTCTCACTAAGTTGCTGAGGCTGTTGGCTGTCATTGAACCTGCAATCTTTCTGTCTCAGCCTTCCAAATACTGGAATTACAGGCTTGTGCCATTATGCCTGGCTAATTCATAGTATAAGAAAAGATCATAAGAAGAGAAGACTAAACAGAATCCATAGAAAGACTTAAAGACTTCTTTTTATTTTATTTGTGGTACTGGGGATTGAACCCAGGGGCATTCTACCTCTGAGCTACACCCTCAGCCCCGTCCCCCCTTTTAAATTTTTGTTGTTGTTGTTTTGAAACAGGGTCTTGCTAGGTTGCTGAGAGTCTCATTATTTTGCTGAGGCTGTCCTCGAACCTGTGATCCTCCTGTCTCATCCTCCCTAATACTGGGATTATAGGTGTGCACCACCACGTCTGACAATTTAGAGATTTCTGATGTGCCTGTGCAGTCTCAGTTTAATCCACAGTCCATGCTAATCACTGTCTGTAAGTGGAATCTCCAGCCCACTTGACTTGGTGGTAGAAATTCTCTTCGCTGGTAGCAGCTTCAGTTTCATTTTTTAGAAATTGCATCTCTTTTCTTTCCTGTGATAGAGTACAGTGGTAGGCTGCTGGCACAACACATCAGCCACACAACGCTGACACAGCAGCCTGAATTTCCAGTGTGTCTACCTTCCTTTGTGGGACTTGTTTCTCATCGCATTCTGAAGGCAAAAGGCCCCTGTGACAGTCAGTAAAGACCCTAACGCCATGGCAGACAGCTTTCTACTGAACTTCCACTTCCATCTCCAATAAGCTATAAGGTAGTTCAAACACAACACCTGACCACCTCTCGGGAAGGATGCGGTGGGCACATCTTTCTCTTTTCCTTTGCGTCTTTTGCCTTTTATCACCCATGGAATATGTGTGCAGCAACATCAGGACACCACTGCCTGATGTTCCTGCCAGAGGGAAAAATGTCAGACTTTGAGCCTCGATTCCCAATTTATGTTACTGTGCACCCCTCCTCCATCATCTCGGTTTTGTTGCCTGGGAGGAACGCAGTGTTCTCTATGGAGGAGGTGGCTGTCGCAAACATTTGAATATAACCTGGGGCCATTCGGAATCCATCCATCTGTCAAGCCTGTGGAAGGAAGGAGTCTAACTTCAGGTACCAGTTCTGCTGAGGAGGAAGTGTGCCTCATAGCAGATGTTTGAATTGCCAGTCTCCCGGGCGGCATGACACACACCAGGGCGGCACTGGTACCCAGAGAGAATGGAGCTTTGTCTTTGCAGCCTTTCCCACTATGGCTTGTTGCAGTGTTTTGAACATCATGGATTTTATTTTCTAGAGGGAATTTATCAATCTGTGGAATGTCTCCAGAATGGAGTGCTTTGATAATAGCTCATTCACAAAGGGAAAGTTCTTTTGTGGGTCTTTGTTTTGTCTTTTAAGAAGGCACAGCAGCATCCGGTTTGCTTTTATGCTGGGTTTCAGGGCTACTCCCTCTTTAGAGATTCGTTTCTAGGTGTCATGCTTGCTCTCTCCCCCTCTCCAGGGTGTGAGGGAGGCTTTGCAATATGTTCCTGTGAGACTTCTCACAAGTGATAAATGAGATTTTCCATCTTCTCATTCACACTGTAACTGCCTGAAAATCCAAGAAGTGGAGTGAGGGGGCGGAGTTGAAGGTGACAGATTTATGAAGATAAGGAGAAATGAATTTGGAAAGGGAAGGAGGAGCAAACCGAGGAAGAGTTGTAAAAACCAGAAAAGCAATTCTAAATTGGATTTAGAAATGGCAGAATGACAGGGTGAGGTTTTCTATAGGGAGAAAGTTGCTAGGCTGCTGCATATGAGGCAGCCTGAAAATGTTGAAAAGTGGGATTTCAGAAAAAGCTAGAGCCCTGTAATCATTCCACAAGACGCAGGCCTTGATAAGGGTACCTGCAGAGACAAGCCCAGGGTGGCTTCTCTGGGGGCATTTACTTAATCCTGAGTTGTGATTTGGGCCGAACAGCTTGTTGGTCTATAGAGAATCAATTGCAAATCAAATAAGTAAGTCAGATTTAAAGTCATGGAGAACTGACCATAGGCGCCCTCGCCTGAGTCAGATTTCAAGACCCCTCACTCCTGGCCTACTCTGACGGCCTTACTTTCAGCTCTGGGTTTGCATTAACAACCTTGCTCTCTGCTGGCTCCTGAAAATTACTTAGAAAGGAATGATCCCAATGACCCATCCCCTTTAAATCCCACCACCTTACACAGCATTGTTCTCCTCACCCTAATGAGGCATTGGCAGGGTTAAAGGAAAAACAACTGGAAATCTACACGGGGGCCTGCTGGAGACTTGTTGGCTTTGTGAGCTTCCCTGGGGCTTTCCCCTTTGTGTCCAGCACGCAATGATTGACACACCTTCTCCTCCATCCTCAGTCCCCTTGCCCTCTGGAAAGTTTGATTGCCTTTGAATTTTAAGGTGTCCAGGGCGATAGAACTATGCAAGCCTCATCTCCTCACCTGGCTCCAAGGTTTCTAGTGAGAACCACATGAAATAATACATACCAAAGTGCTTTATAAAGCAAGATAAGCACAATCCATTTATAGGTATGATTATTACTATTATTATTTGTGTACTACTGGGGATTGAATCCAGGGGTGTTCTACCTTTGAGCCATACCCCCAACCCTATATATGTATGTATGTATGTATGTATGTATGTATGTGTTTATTTTATTTATTTATTTATTTATTTATTTATTTATTTATTTTTGTGTGTGGTACTGGGGATGGAACCCAGGGACATTCTACCTCGGAGCCACACCCCCAGCCCTATTTTTTTTTTTTAATTCTGAAACAGGGTCTCACTAAGTTGCAGGGGGCCTCACTAAGTAGCTGAGGCTGGCCATTAACCTGGGATCCTCCTGTCTCAGCCTTTCAAGTACTGGGATTACAAGTGTGTGCCACCACGCCTGGCTATATTTATTTATTTTGGTACTGTGGATTGAACCCAGGGGCATTCTACCTCCAAGCTACAGCTCCAGCCCCCCACATTTTAAGTTTTTTTAATTTTGAAATAGGGTCTCACTAAGTTGTTCAGAGCCTAGCTAAGTTGCTGAGGCTGGCCTCGAACCTGCCATCCTCCTGTCTCAGCATCCTAAGTACTGGTATTACGGGAATGCACCACCATGCCCAGCTCCTAGGTATGATTATAATATTATTCTTTAAAGTTTTACTCCATGTCTTATTTCTTGATTTTCTCTCTCAAGTGTGTATATATAAATACATGAAGATGTGAGTCTGGGTAAGCATATTTGCAGTTTCATCAGAAAAAAGCTTTTTCTATGCCATCCTAAAATTTTTATAGAGTTCAGATTCCAATCAGTACCAGTGTGCAATTACAAATGAGAGTCAAGTCCTCAATATACACGAAAGTTAAAAGCAACACATATTGAACAGAACAGGAAACAAAGAAAGTGCTTTTACAATGAGCATATTTTTTCATCAGCCTCAGCATTCTCAGGACAAATTGAATTCAGTAATCCCCATAAGGCCTAAAGATGAACTTATTTTTTAAGACAGAGATGAACTCAGTGTCAGGGTTGTGCAAGAATATTATTGCTATTCCCTTTATTATCATATATAGTACCTTTCCATTCAAAAGCCAAAGGCATTTTACAAAATCTGACAGTGGTCCTCACAACGTCCCTCTGGGCTGAGAAGGCTTCATTACAAACAATAAATAATAACTGCCCTTTATTTTGAAATGTCTCCTACAGAAGCTATTAACAATGGACAGTCATGATTCATGGCTTTTAGAGGGAGTTGATTTCATGGGAGTTGGAGAAGATGGTAGATTCCTATGGGTTACTAGCTATTGGAGTTGTTCTGACTCAAGAAGCTAATTGCATCAGAACCACTCCAGTGTACTTGAAAAGTGCCTCTCATAATTACTCACATTTACTTTTAAATTAAAAGAAGTCTAGCCAGCCTATATAGACATTGAATAAAGTAAACATGAAATTATTATCCAAGTGTACTGACTCATGGAAAATCTCCAATCCAGATAGTGAAGCCATCTGCTGGCATGTCTTCTGACAGAGTACCCCTGATTTAATTGTCTTTCTAGTGATGCCAGTCACACTGCCTGGGTAGTCTACTGATGTTCCTGAGAAACGTGGCATCTTCTTCATGCCCTATTGAAGAAAGAGCCCTTGGCAGTCACATTTGGTACTGTGTCCCTACCTCTCTGGGCATAACTAGCTGGACAGATGACACCTGACCCAAGGCAGTCAGTACATGAGCAAGTTAGTGACCCATGCATGACAGATGATCTGAATCAGTCAGATGGTTTCTCTTAGGCATTGTAAGTGGGAAGTTCCAGGAGAATAAAAGAGTTAACTGTGGGCAGAGAAAGCGAAAGGGAGTGAGGTAGAAATAAGCTGCTTCAGGTCATGAGTGAGGTAAAACTCTACATGAGTCATAATGATAAATGAGCAGATACGTATGATGGAGGAAAGAACCACAGATTAAAGAGGCCAGTTCACAGGAAGAGAAGATAGTGAAGGCAGTGGAGAAGAGCTGGTGCCCTGTACATCATGAAGCAGTGCTGAGCAGACAGGCCCCTGCTGAGGTCTCCACAGTGACTTCAGTAAGACCCACCACCTCTTATTCTTCCCAGGGTGTGAGACTTGATCCTACTCTGGCTCCTGTCTAGTCTGCTATACTTGCCATATTTCTTTCATCTTACTTGCATGTTCCCAGTCCTCTGACTTAATTGAGTTAGTCTGGGTCTTTGTACCTGGAAACCAAACAAAGCTCCTTAAGAAGTGACTCTAACCTTAGACATGGAGTATCAGAGATACTATTGCTTAGTGTCAACTTTGCCAGTATATGAATGCAAGCCATAGTCATTTACTTAAAAAAAAAAAAAAACAAGCCTGGTGTGGTGGCACACGTTTATAATCCCAGTACTTTGGGAGGCGGAGACTGGAGGATCCGGGTTTGTGGCCAGCCTCAGCTCTCTCTCTCTCTCTCTCTCTCTCTTTCTCTCTCTCTCCCTCCATCTCTCTCTCTCTCTCTACTTAGTGAGGCCCTCCACAACTTCATGAGACCCAGTTTCAAAATAAAGTATAAAAAATAGGGCCGGGGGTGTAGCACGGAGGTAGAACGCCCCTGGGTTCAATCCCCGGTACCGCAAAAAAAAAAAAAAAAACCAAAAAACAACAACACAATTTCTTCTAGGACATCTTCCAATAACCTTTGACATCCCTGTCTGTTCTTTTAGATGTCTTAGTTTTTAGAAGACTAATTATGTATTTTAGCTTTTGAGCAAGATTAGGTATTATCTTAATTAAAAAAAAAAGTTTGAAAGCCTGGCGTGGTGGCACATTCCTGTAATCTTAGTACTTGGGAGGCTGAGACTGGAGGACCGCAGGTTCGAAGCCAGCCTCAGCAATGTAGTGACTCTCAGCAATATAGAGTGACCCTGTTTCAAAACAAAGTATAAAAAATAATAATAATAAAAAGGACTGGGGATATAACCTCAGCAATGTAGTGGGACTCTCAGAAATCTAGTGAGACCCTATTTTAAAACAAAACAAACAAAAAAAGTTAAAGGGCTGGGGGCATAGCTTGGAGGTAGATAGAAATCTTCTGGGTTCAACCCCCAGTACATTAAAAAAAAAAAAGGCATGGAGATGCTAGATTCCTGGAATCTCAGCATTCTCTTTTCAGACAGTTGTTTTGTCCTACCCAATTATATTACTATTCCCATTTGTATCACAACATTTACTCAAAACTACTTCTAGAAATTTGCTGTTTCCTTTGGCCATCTAATACTTAAGAGCCAGTCAACCATCTCTCATTATCATTCTCTGGCTTTGATTAATGCCTTTCAAAAAATTACTGAATATACTTGTCACTATTGAAAAATAAAACTAGAAAGGCTCATGTTAAAATGCTCTCCAGTTTCATGGATGTTTACTCTCCTTGGAATTATTTCTTAAATAACTAAATTATTATTAGTAGATGGTAATTGCAGGGTATAAAATAAAAATGTCTATGATATCAAGTAAGTATATTTTGCTGGTAGAATTTATTTCAAGTGCTCATTGTTGATTGGTCATTTTCCAATAGTGGGGGAAAAAGATAACAGAGGTACGCATTATATTCTATTTAAATTAATTAATGGATCTATTCAAGAAATTCCGGTAGTGTCATGAATTAATGACATAAAAATAATGATTTTTGAGCATATGCTCAGTGTGAAAGATACTGGTGTAGGCACACAATACACTGAAATTGAATGGTTTAAGGTCTGTGAATGTTTCTATCTCTCTCTCTCTCTCTGGTACTGGGTACTGGGTAGAATGAACCCAGGGGCATTCTACCTACGAGTTACACCCCCACCCCTATTTTATTTTTGGTTTTGAAACAGGGTCTCGCTAGGTTGCTGAAAGTCTCATTAAGTTGCTGAGGCTGGTCTCAAACCTGCAATCCTCCTATCCCAGCCTCCCAAGTACAGGGATTGCAAGCATGTGTCACCACACCCGGCTGAATGTTTTCTCTTTAGAGAGGCTCTCCCTCCTGGATCTCAGAGCCGAAGCCCTTTACTTTTTTTTTTTTTTTAAGGAAGGGAATGGTCTGAGCATTAGTAATTTCATTTTCTCTACCAAGGACCCTTTAAAAAATATGTTTCTTCCTTTGTTTTTTTTTTGCGGTACTGGGGATTGAATGCAAGGGCGTTCTACCTCCGCGCTACGCCCCCGGCCCTATTTTTTATACTTTATTTTGAAACCGGGTCTCACGAAGTTGCAGAG
>PVJS01051503.1:0-13951 GCA_004027185.1 Glis glis
GAGAGAGAGAGAGAGAGAGAGAGAGAGAGAGAGAACGCTTGCGCGCATGCGCAAGCTGAGGCTGGCCGCGAACCCGGATCCTCCGGTCTCTGCCTCCCAAAGTACTGGGATTACAAGCGTGCGCCACCACGCCCGGCTCCATGTCATTTTAAATAGATAAAATATTATTTCTTTGTTACAAGCTCTCTGAAACTCTAAAATCATTGACTCATTAAAAAAAATGATTATAGGGTGACTAGTATACCTTGAGCACTATGCTATTGTATTACTATTGCTATTTTTTATTTTGAGAAATAATAACAAATTAAACAATCCCCCAGTCCTCTCTTCATGAGGCTTAAAATCTAGCAAAGAAATAGAAACTCAACAATAAATCAGCCTAATATTGAGGAAAAACTGTTGTTTATGAAAGCCAGGAAGTCAGGGGAAATGAATGTTTTTCTGTTGAAGAGACTACATTTACTTACAGAAGTATGTTGGCGACTTTTCTGAGCCATGAGTAAATGGTTAATAAGCCTGGCCATATATTGGAATAATGTAGGTAAATCCTTCAAAACAAAACAGAAAACAAAACAACTGATGTCTGAGCCTCACCCAGAACTTCTGATTTTATTGCTTGGGTGGAACCCAAAGATTGGGACATTCGTAATTCTTACTGGGTATTTCTAATGATTAGCTATGATGAAGAACCACTGGACAGATACCCAGGAGTGGTATTGCTGGGTCATAATGGTAGGTTCATTTCCATTCTTCTGAGAATTCTCCACAGTGTTTTCCAAAGTGGTTGCACTAATTTGCGATCCCACTAACAATGTATTAGAGTTCCTACTTCTCCACATCCTCACCAGCATTTGTTGTTATTTGTGTTTTTAATGATTGCCATTCTAATTGAGGTTAGGTGAAATCTCAGGGTAGTTTTGATTTGCATCTCTCTGATTGCTAATGATGTTCAACATTTTTTCATACATTGGCCATTTGTATTTCTTCTTTTGTGAAGTGTCTATTTAGTTCACTTGCCCATTTTATGATTGGGTTATTTGTTTTTCTGGTGGTGAGTTTCTTGAGTTCTCTGTATTTTCTAGGTATTAGTCCTCTATCAGAGGAGTGGCTGGCAAAAATCTCCCATTCTGTCAGCTATCTACTGAGGTTTTTGATAGTTTTCTTTGCTGCACAGAAGCTCTTCAGTTTAATGCAATCTCACATATTGATCCTCATTTTAATTTCTTGTGCCTTTGGGGTCTTGTTGAGGAAGTTTTTACCCGTGCCTATATGTTGGAATGTTGGACCTATGCCCTCTTCAAGTAGCTGCAAGGTCTCTAGTCTAATTTCCAGGTCTTTGATCTGTTTTGAATTGACTCTTGTGCAGGGTGAGAAAGTGGGGTTTTTTTTCCATTTTTCTTCATTTGGGTAACCAATTTTGCCAACACCATTTATTGAAGAGGCTATCCGAAAGACCGGAAACCAAACCACCAGAGTAATGCATGCATATCTATGTCTATAGCTGCACAATTCACAATTGCCAAACTATGGAACCAACCCAGATGTCCATCAACAGATGAATGGATTATAAAACTATAGGATATGTGCATAATGGAATTTTACTCAGCCATAAAAAAGAACAAAATTATGTCATTGGCAGGGAAATGGATGGAACTGGAGAACATTATGCTAAGTGAGATTAACCAATCACAAAAAGTGAAAAGGTACACCCTTAGGATGAGCCATGAGTAAATGGTTAATAAGCCTGGCCATATATTGGACTCCAGACAAAAGAAGAGTCCTTAATTTGGACTTTGAATTGTTCTGATCCTCACTCCAAATCTGGAAATGCAGATGGTTTACCACTGTGAATAATCAGACTCCCTGCATCTGATTCTGTGTCTATGAAGCAACCTTCCGACTAAGATTTGGCTTCCCATGTAGGGTTGCCTACAGGGACTCAAAGGGCTGAGTTTATTAATTCTGAGTACTATCCAATTCTCATAAAACCACGTAGTAGCTTCTGATTATAATTTTGCATTCTGTTTATCTTGAGTACATGAAGAAAATAAGTTGGTTACATGAACTTAAATATCTGGTTGTGCGACAATGATTTTTCATTGTAAATTCAAAAACCAGTGTTTTTAAACTTTAGTTTCATGATCTTGATCCCATTTAATTTATCCCAGAATGGATCTGTTCTTGTGGGATGAAAAAAAATTAGATACATGAACCTGCAACAAGAATTTGACAGTCTGATAGTTTTCTCTATATAGATCTTGTATATATTTATATTTAACATTTGAAAATATTCTATTTTTTCTGATCATTCTAATATGAAATGGATCCAAAATAGGAACACAGGACACCCTGTATGTTTTGTTCCCAATATATTTTCCTATCTACCAGGTTAACCAAATCTCTTTTTTAAGGAGCAAAATGCAAAGATATAAGATGTTGTGTATTACCTCCATCATTTTTCTAACAATAAATCAGTAAATCTTAGGCCAAACAAAACATTTTAAAAATAAATTAACTAAGGGTATAATTTTAAGTACCAATGATGATCAATAGAAGATACATTATTTTTACAGAGAATGATCTCTAGAATCTTTTGACACATACCAAAAAATAATGGTGACTAAAATTTCTATACATATGTCTGGGGCTGCATTTGAAATCTTGGGATGGATTCAGATAATTTTATCAAACCTGGTTTAAATAGGGAGTTGACTTTTTGGGCTTTCACTGTACAGTTTGTCCAGCTGAAGACAGAACATATTTTTCTCCAAAATATTATTATAACTTTTTGAAGATCTGGGATTGGAAAGTGACATTGCATATGCCAGTTTACAGTAACAAACACAGAAATAGTACAGGTTGGGTGTTGCAATACATTTTAATTCAAAGTGTAATCAAATGCAACATTTCTTTGTCTAGGTCTAAGACGTGAACACAAATATAATATAATGGGTCACAGAATTCTAGGCTTGAAAAAATTTTATCCAAGGAAATTTATCACCTGTAAGTAAGATGACTTGAAAACAAAGAACAACATATTTTGCTATTTTGGCAAAAGTAAGTAAGAACATTCTACAGTTAATATTTTCCATAAAAGGTCAAGAGACAATCACGTAATTTCTCCCTCTTTGGCACAAGCAGTTGCTGATTACCTTTTCAGGATAACAAAAACAGGAATTCACAAGACAGACAAATCTGCTGGAAGCCCCGAATGTGAGCATCACTTTGGGCATGAAACACACAAGAGAGAATTCTCTGGCACCGTGGACACATGTGGTCACAATAACTATAGTGGGTGAGATTCAAATAACCAAAAATTTTATTACGCAAAATAAAATTCTGTGCTGAAATATTGTGTGGCTTCCATAAACAATTGTATTATTTGAAAAATAACAGAGCTGCATTTTTCTGAATTATGTGAAAACTTGGCTTGATGTCTTTTTCTTTTCATTTTGAATAATTTTGAATCTTTCCCTTATATTTCATTATTCAGTAAATTGAAGAATATAAAAATATTATTTCACCACTTAGAAATATCAATATTATACAGTATATCTTAGTTTTCCATTTTTTTCATTGTGTAAATAGATATGTAACCTCCATTTGGAACAATAAGCCATTTTATCTTGCTAACTTTTCAAAGAAGTTGACAACCAGATCTTATTTGTAACTTTTACTTCTTAGCAAATGGAATGAAAGATACAGGATCTACCCTAATGCCAGAAAAAAATTAGAGAAAATTGTCTAAAATATGTGAAACTGCAGTTCCCATATATATTGGATAGCATGTATAATGAAAGCAATGATAATCAGAAGATGAGAGACACAAGTAGTAAATGTTATGATTGTCAGAATATTGCCTGTAGAGTTTCCAGGCTGTATTGCAGGAAGAGGGAGCCCAGTTGGGGCTTTGTTGTCTTAATGAGTTGAGGAGATGAAGCAGGAAGTTTACGAAAGACCAGAGGTCAGAAAATAGTACCAGAGAGAGAACGTCAGAGATCATTAAAGGGTGTCCGTTGAGTACCTGCACTTGCATGTGAGAGAAGTACCTTAGACTGAAAAAAGAACCACTGAAAGAATTAGAAGGAACAAAACCCAGAGTTGACATAATACCATTAACCGTGCCTGTTCCCACCATCAGAGCGGAAACATACTCGGAAAGGTTGTGCATAGCAGTGGGGAAAATTAACCTAACATTAATGACAGTTCTGTTCTGTGAAATAAGACTTAAATACCCAAAGAAACAAACTGTTTTCACATAAAGTAACCATATCTTAGTACAAAGATCCAGAAGATTACAGAAAGGCAAAATATCCAGTTCTTAAAATAAATAAATAAACAAAGTTCACAATGTGTGGCATTCAATAAAAATTGTAAAAGCTTACAATGAGGTAGGAATATACAATCAATATTGTGGAGAAAAGTCAATCACTCTAAACTGATAAAGAATGAACACAGAATACAGTTGGTAGAGAAAAACACTAAAACTGATTTTATAACTGTGTTGTACATGTTCAAGGAGCCAGAGGACATATTGACAATGTTACATAGATATATAATAGGTAAAGATTTCACCAAAGTGAACTGTTAGGTTCTATGACATATCTATATAGAATATGACAAATTTGTGATATAAAATTTGTATGTAATTATTTATCTATACCACCAAGATTAAAAGGGTTTTATCCCAGGAATGTAAAAGTAGCTTAATATTAATATTCAAAATTCATCAGCTTAACTAGCCATATAAGCAAGCTTTAAAAATGTGATCAATCCCTTTGGTATGATACCCAGTAGTGGTATAGCCATATCATATGGTGTACTCATGTTCATAGCAGCACAATTCATAGTGGCCAAATTATGGAACCAACCTAGATGTCCATCAACAGATGAATGGATTACAAAATTATGGGAAATACACACAATGGTATTCTACTCAGCAATAAAGAAGAACAAAATAACAGCATTTGCAAGAAAATGGAAAGATCTGGAGAACATTATGTTAAGTGAGATTAGCCAATCACAAAAAAAGAAGGGACATATGTTTTCATTAATATGTGCAATCTAGGGAGTAGTGGGGACACAAAAGGGACTCCAATGACAACAGAAAACCCTCAGTGGTGCAAGGGAAGGGGTATAAGGGAAGGGGAAGGGCAAGAAAGAAGTGAATCTATGGAATTACTATCATAAACAATGTGTACATATGAGATTATACCGAAATCATTCTCAGTGCTACATGTGGGGGGTAAGCGGGGGAGAGGGACAACAAGAGCTGGGTGCATTTATGTTAACATCAAACTGATACTCATTGTGATGTGAGACTACAATGCACCATTAAAAACATATTTAAAAAATGTGATCATCTCAATAGATGCAGGATAAAAATGTTACTCATATAATTTTCAATTGTGTTTCATCATATCTACCATGTGATGTAAGCATTACTGTCCTCATTTTTCATTTTCTAACTTCAATATTACAGACAACATGACTGTCATAGAGTTTGAGCCTGATTCTTTTGACTCCAAGCCCTTACTTGTTCTCATACCATCCCAATACCATGTCAATGCTCTCAATCATCTCTTTCCAGCTGATGTTTCAAATACCTGTAATTACTTCCAACATAGAAGTTAAATGAATTAGATAATATATATTAAATTATATATCTTTGTGTTTTCTAAAATCCTTCTTTCATTTTTAGCCTGAAACAATTCTTGAAGCATAGTATTATTATATTTCCTTGCTATTACAGTACTATAACTTCTATAAATATCCTTGGTCTATGCTCTACCTTTAATAACTTAGGAATATGATACAGAAGATATGAATTATAGACTGTACATAATAATATCATAAAGCACCTCAGGTGGTCTGGTGGATCAAACACAAGATTGAGTATCAAGAAACCCGAATCCAACCTCTCTTGATATTTGATGCTGATTCTCCTCAGTTTTGTTTCTTTTTCTTTTCCTCTTTTTTAATTGCATAAGCTTTCTTTTCTGACGACATCCTTAGCTACCATATTGGCTATTTCTTTACTGCATCCTTAGGAAGTCTGCCAGCAAAAACACTGTGAGTTCCTTCTCTGGTTTCACCAGGAGACATTTTTAATTCCATTTGTCTAGAACATTTCTCACCTTGGACCTGTCATTCAGTCTTTAACCGGACATAATGAGAAGGCAATGTGCAGTATTCCAGGCATTTAGGAAGACACTAAATAATCTAAATGAATGTTGGTTTTGCTTTCATTTCTATCACCTTGAAATTTTTATTTTATAATTTCTCTCTCACTCCATTGTAAGCTAAAGGAGAAAAGAAGGGAGACAACTGTGAGCACTGGCTTTCCCTACGATTTGGATTATACACATGTAAGAGGAGATATTGATGTTTTTGATCAACATAGAACTCGATTGTTTCATAGACTTGTGTGTTAGTTTTCTGTTATTGTGACAAAATATCTGGGAAAATCAACCTAAAAGGAGGAAAGATTTATTTTGGCTCAAGGTTTCAGGTCCCATTGCTTTGGGCCTGTGGAAGCATAGTACATCATTGTGGTAACACATGTTGCAACAAAGCTGTTAGCTTCATGGTGGCCAGGAAGCAAAGAGAGAGGACATGCCTGAAGTTGCAATATGTCTTTCAAGGGCATGTCCCCAACGATGTAATTTCCTTCCACTAGGCTCTACCTCCTAATGTTTCCACCACATACCAATAGTGCCACAGGCTGGAGGCAAAGTCTTTAACACAGGAGACTTTGGGGGATGCTCAAGACCCAAACTACAGCAACTAGAATCAGAAGTTCAGCTAATAGTCCTAACAGGCATGCAATGGATTTATTAAGAGTGCATTAATAGTTCATAAGCACTAGACATAGTTCATCTCTTGTAGAACTTACAACCATCCTCTTAATTTCTATTCCCTGAATTTAACAGATAAAAAGAGAACCAGAGATTTAAAAATTGCTCACATGAACCAGGCATGGTGGTGTATGCTTTTAATCCCAGTACTTGGAAGGCTGAGACACGAGGATCACAGGTTTGAGGACAGCTTCAGAAACATAGTGAGACTTTCAGCATTCTAGCAAGACCCTGGCTACAAACAAACAAACAAACAAATTTAAAATGGCTAGGTGTAGAGCTTGGAGGTAGAATGTCCCTGGGTTCAATCCTCAGTACCACAAAAAGAAAAAAGAAAAACAAATAAAAATAAAAATTGCTCACGTGAATAAATGACCCTGCTGGAATTTGAATTCCAACCTCTCTGACTCCAAAAACTATTTTATTAGTAACAAGACATTAAACATATTGCTCTGAACCTCAAATTTCTAGGCTGTACAAAGGAGGTGAGTGATGGTCATTCATCACATTTTCAAATATTTGTTGAACTATTATATAGACTAGAGGTTTGCTATCGCTACAAAAGAACACTAACTGCAGGAATAATGCTTAGCCTAATAGGGTGGCAAATCTCAAGTAATTATGCTAAAATGACTAGTTAGAAACTGATCTGAAATACTCCGGAAAGTCAAAGCATGATTCTATGGTTGTTCATAGGATGTTGGGGGTCAGGAGGGGTCGGGGAAGACTTCCCTAAAAAATGTGCTTTGAGTGAACAGCTGGAGGATTAGATGAAGATAACTAGGCAAAGAGAGAGAGGTGGGCAAGGTTATGTGTGGAAGGCCCCACAGAGGAGATACTGGGAGCAGATGCTGGTGGCCAGAGGAAGCATGGCTTTTCAAGGTCCTGAGTGATACCAGTGGAGGTAGAGGCAGGTGGGAGGGGAAGACTCCAGTGACAGAGATTTCCAAAGCTGTGTGGTTGCTCTGTGGTTTAAAGTCAAAGAGTGGCAAGGCCAGTCAGTAGAAAGTGCTTTGTAAATGAGAAAGCACCATGTTCAAGTGAAGGTTTGCAGGAGTTTTGCTGGTTCTTTGTTTTTAAAAGACTATAACATTTCTCCCAAAACAGTTTCTTAAAGTCTTAGCATAAAGTTGAATATTTTCATGGCATGAAATTGGGGTTTAGAGTAGCTTATGTTTCAATGTGCACAGAGTTGGAGACAATTCTCCATAGAGGTTAGCTTAACTCCTGGGTGGAAATGTGCTCCACAGCATTACATATGCAGCCCCTGACTTTCTGAAGATGTTTCCCTCCAACTGACAACATGCATCCATTTGATGCATCATATTTTCTGGATTTTCCATGTGTGCATCTTGGCTGAAGAGGGGAGAGCCAAAGAATCTCAGGCTATGTTTAAGGCCAAAGAACAGAAGAGAATCTTCCTCCTGGAAGAAGGAAGGGGAGGAGTATTTCGGTCAGAATTCTCATGGCTGCGACCTAAAACACGTGACCACCACAACTTTGAGGAAGGAATATTTATTTGCTCACAGTTCTGGAGATTTCAAGAATTCAGTGCATGTCAGGCTGGGTCTGTGGAGCTCAGGGCATGGAGGTGGGAGGCAGAGAGAGGGAGACAGCAAGTCCCCTGCTCTCACATCATGTAGGCCAGAAACAAGAGAGTGAGCAGGGGAAGGAGGAACCATATATAATCCGCAAGGTCACATCCCCAGGGACCCTCCTTCTCCAGTTACACCCCACCTGCCTAGTTTACCACCTAATGAGTCCATTACAATGTATTTATTCACTGATGATATCATAACCTTCATGACTTAATTACTTCAACTCTGAAGGTCAATACTTAAGCTTTTCAGGAGATAATCTCTATCTAGACTATGACAAGGAGGAAGCCTGTATGCTGGTGATTGGAGGCAAGGAAGTCTCAATGGTTCTGCAGCAAAGCAAAAAGAATCCCCACACCAGAGTCCTGCCCACCCTCCCTCAGGGTTGACTTTCTAGTTAGGACCGGCCCACAATCTCCCACTGGAGCAGGTGATAAGGATGAGGGGCATTTCCTTCCACAGATGAATTATTTTCCTTCATTCTGGACGCCTGAAAATAATTGTTTATTGAATACAAGTTCCATATACATGTGGAAAAGCTGCAAAAACCCAGGCTTGAACACCTTAGTGCATTAGGAATCCACTGTCATGTCTACTGCTTGAAATGATTGATGTTGCTTATGAAGACTGCTACCTCCTGGTTAACTCATCCTACAAAGATCAGCAGTGTGGAGCCTACCAGTGTACAGCAGTATGGAGTCAACGACACTTGTCACCATATGAGGTACCTGTTAAACACTTGGGGCCTCAGGAGCTAGATCTGCAGGGTGTTTAACCAGACAATTCCCTTCTGACCATAAAAATAAATTCCTTACTCAAATTGTTAAGCATTAGGTTGAATTGAAAATAAAACATGCTACTTAAATGATAAAAAATATGATAAGCAAGGGTGCCCTTTTGTAATGAAAAGAACCACTTGTTAACTAATGTTCACACATTGTTTTTACTACTGGGGACAACATAATATCTGAGGATGAGGGTAGGGGAAGTGAAAATAAAAATGGACTGGGGTAAAAGTTACAAAGCTGGCTCTAGACCTCTGATAAACTGTGCTCTATAATCTCTAATCTTTGACTTTACCCAAGACTGACTTTCCATTTTGGGGAAATACTCTCCTCTCCTCAGGACAATGTAAAAACACCAATCAACACATATCGGGAACATTTGATATTTTGCAAAAACTCTTCCTCATCTGCAGTCCCGGTTCCTTTGCACACCATCTTTCTCATAAAGATGTGAAAACTAAAGCAGTGAAAGGTTAGGATGGCTCCTGGATGACCAAGTCCCGCAGTCCAGATATGGCACAAGCATACCCCAACCCAGGTCCCAGTACCGTGGCCCACAGTGGCATAAAAGAAGGTTCTTGCTATGGAACAAAAAAATGTTCAATATGTCCATCAGAAACGGAGGCAGAAGCACCAGGAGGAGCTTGGTGGACTGCAGGGGGACGGGGTGAAGGAGTGTGGATGGTGTGGCATGGCAAAGCCAGTCCCTGGAGCCTTCAGGTCCTGCAGTCCATCCCTACTCCTCTGCTTTTCCTTCTCCACTGGCTTCTCCATCCCCCATGCCCACCCCTGTTCTACATCCCCATCTGGGCCCACAACCCTCCTTATAGATTTTACTCTAGCCACATTTCTCTCCTTACCACCTTATATTACTGCTACTTCCTAACCCTTTATTAGAAGGAGGTGGTTAGGGGAAGAGACTGTAGTCACCGCAAAGTCACTTGATCAGAACCTAGGTTTAATCCACAGGACATCAATCCTACTCAGTGCAGATCTCCATGGAGCAAAGTTGAAGATGTAAAGGTCATTATCAAGATCATTAATGCTGGAATTGGGCTGCTGGAATTAAGGGTCAGACAATACAATATTAAAACTTTCTCAGATCACAAAGTCACTGTAAAGGCATAATAGTACTTGGGGATCAAGAATGACCAAGTCGTACCTATGAAGTTGGTGAATTTGCATTTCTGCCATTTATCAGGTTAGGCAATCTTCATTCATTCATTCATTCATTCAACAGGCCCTACGGATCATATACAATGTGCCAGTCATGTACTTGGAGCTAGAAGATGAAAAGCCCTGTACGGGGCATGCAGACATGATAAGTTGACATTACATGTACCACTACTCCTTCCTCTCGTGCTTGTGGCAGACTTCACGAGTTGCTTGCAGAACTCTTCCCTCAGAGATCATCTTGGCACAGAATAACTAATTCCAGTTGTTAGAGTTGGCATGAGCATTAACGCTTTTGCAACGTCACTGTAGAAATATGCATGCGTAGATAGCTGTGCTTCTACACTATATGTGACATCCACTGGGTGCCCAGTTTCTACTACATGAATGTGCATATCTAGACAGGATAGCTTCTGCTATCAATCTTATTTATTCTGTGTTCTCAGTGGCTTTCTGTCTCTGGTACCCAGTTTCTGACAGTACCAGGGCTCTTCAAATTGGGAAGTGTGCAAATGGTTTTGAGAAGAGTTGTGTGATTAATAAAGACAAGTATTTTACTCCTTGTGGGAAGATTGCAATCACATTTCACTCTAAACTTCCTTCAGTGAGAATTTATAGAGCCCACTACGTGCCACACATTCTACTGGACACAAAATATTTGAGGAAAATGAGAAACCATCTTCGTTACCTTAGTCAATTGGAAGAGACATATATGAAAATGAATACCAATCACAATGAAGCAAAAACAGAAGAATGGACAAAGCTCCAGGAGAATACAGGGAGGACGTGATCAGCTTGCCTGAGAGGATCATAAAATGTGTTTAAAAGGAGGGACATGGGAGCTGTATCTGGAAAGGTAAGTGGAGTGAAGTAGGCTGAGAGGATGAAATCGAGCTTTCTAAGAACATGAAGAGCAGGAGAGCCACCGGCACTGAGGTTTGAAGAGGAAAAACAATGTCCTAAAGTCGGTTGGTCCATGTGATGCCAAAACTTGAATGCCAGGTTCCTGATACGCTAAATGAAAGAACAAATAATCTCCCTGACTCGTGTCTTAACTTAATTTTCAGATTGCGTGTTTTCTAGACTAAATATCTATAAACCAAGGAGCTATTGGATCCTGCCACTAAATGGGACAGTTCTTCAATGTGAAAAATTTTTCATGACATTTCAGAAAGACAAAGAAGGGAAGGAAGGAAGGAAGGAAGGAAGGAAGGAAGGAAGGAAGGAAAGGAGATGAAAGACAAAAAAAAGGGAAGAAAGAAAGAAGAGGGGAAAGGTAAAGAAAAGTCAGGGTTGAAGGAAAAGAAGGAAGGGGAGAAATTAAAGAAGGAAATATAAAGTAAGGAATCATTTGGGTCCACTGCCAACAAGAGTTAGGAAAGCTGATTTCTTAAGATAAACTGAAGTAAAACAAAATATGCTCCATATGTTGAAACTGTATACTTAGTCTGAGATAAACAAAAACATGTTTGTTGAATAGCTGCCATAATTAAAAAGAAATTAAAAGAAGAAAGAAAAACCATCTGGGAATAGATGCACATTTAAACATACGTGTGTGTGCGTGCGCACGCGCACGCACACATGCACACACAAATACAAAATGATTCCAAAACTTGAAGGTAAATAAGCTCACTTATTGCAAAAATACAATACAATAGGCTTGCTCAAAGCACCCCAGACTCTAGTTCCATGTTGGAGTTATACAGGGTTACTCAGCATTGCTCAAAAACAAAAGGACCTTTCCAAATCCAGTCCTTTGCTCTTGCTTTTTTCTCTACGGTGAATCTACCTCCTCCCTTTCCCCTCTGGATGACACACACCGGCCTACCCACCTCATAGTATCCAGCTCAAATGTCACCTCTTCCCAGAGGTGTGCCTGGGCTTCCAGGGTGGTTGAAGAGTGGAGTCTTCATTTATGAACTTTACACATGTAAGTCGGTTTCTTAGGGATGCTGAAACAAAGTGTCACAGACTTAAAACAATACTTCATTCTTTCACAGTTTTGAAGGCTGGAAGACCGAAATCAAGGTGCGACTGGGTTGGTTCTTTCTGGTGACTCTGAAGAGAATGTATTCTCTGCCTCTCTCCCAGCTTATGGCCATGGATGGTGAACCTTGGCATTCCTTGGACTGTGGATGCACCACTCCAATTTCTGCCTCCATCTCCACATGCCTTTCCCTGTGTCTCTGTATCCTCCCATGTCCTTCTAAGAAAGACAGCAGTCATCTTGGGTTCAGGGAACATTCCTACTTCAGTATAACTTAACTTCATGTAATAAACTCATGTAATGAATCACATCTGCAATGACCCTATTTCCAAATAAATTTGCATTCTAACTACTTGTGGTAAAGACTTCAACATATCTTCTCAGGTCCCAGTTTAATCAGTACCAACATGCCTCTATTGTGGCTGCTGTCCACTGGAGGAGTCAGATACATGCATCTCTTTGTCTCTCATCCCCAGAGAAATCAGTGAGGGACTCCTTATCACAATGACTGGCACATTCCGGATATTGTTAATTCAATTTAGAAAATATTAACTGTGAACTTAGAAAATGCACTGTTCTCAGCCTCAGAGACATAAGGATATATTGTCTGTAAGGTTGAGAATAGTAAAGGTTGTAAGTTCAGAGTTAATGTTTTCTAAATTGAATTAAACACGGCCCAAAGAAATTATGGACAGAGCATTTCTGATTTAAACTAAAAGGAGGTTAGGAGGCAGCTACATCTGCTCCTACGAGGAGACACTGGGCATTTGGTGAGCCTGGTGTCACTGTACTTGCCAGTCAGGGGTTGCTCCCCTTGCATTGGACAATGTGATAAAAGAGAATTCTTGCCTGGAACAGCCTAATGGGGAGGGCAGGTGGGATTAGAAGGATCATGTTTGCATGAAGTTCTATCTAGGTGGCTGTGTAATACTGATACTATCACATCTCTCTGTGCCTCAGTTTATTCTCCAAAAATGAATAGTAGACACAATGGGTTGACTTTTAAACTTAATGAAGGCTGGTACTGATGCTATAATAGTAACTAAGACATAATCTCTTCCATTTTTGAGTTTACAGTAATGGAGAAAACAACTTTTCAGTGTTCACTAATCCACTCAGAAAAATAAATAAACTACCAAACCTACTCAATGTATTTTTAATGTGGGCAAGTCCATATGCAAGCTTTTAGGATTGGATCTTTCACTTATTAATATGCAATTAAGCTTTGTCCATGTCTTTTCATGGCTTGATATCTCATGTATTAAACTTAATGATATCCTATAGGAAAGATGTACCTTAGTTTATTTATCCATTCACATACTGAGATGAATAGGAGTTCCTGTTAGTCCACAACCTCACCAGAATTTTGTGTCATTAATATTTCGGACTTTTTGCCATTTTAGTACTTTTATATTGGTATGCCACCCTTGTTTTAATTGTTAATTCTCTAATGACATGCAATGTTGAACATTTTTTTCATATGCATATGTTTATTTGCTATCAGTATGTTTTCATTGATGAGGTTTCTGTTTAGATATTTTGCTCGTGTGT
>PVJS01051504.1:0-13951 GCA_004027185.1 Glis glis
GTGTGTGTGTGTGTGTGTGTGTGTGTGTGTGCGCGCGCGCATGCATACACCCCCAGTCCTTTATTTTATTTTTTTAGTTTTTGAAACAGGATTTTGCTAGATTGCTGAGAGTCCTGCTACATTGCTGAGCCTGTCCTTGAACCCATGATCCTCCTGTCTCAGCCTCCCAAGTACTAGGATTACAGGCATGCACCACCATGCCTGGCACCAATTTCAATATTATGTATGGGGAGGGGGAGGGAGTAGAGTGGAATCCAGAGAGAAACACACCAAGTGCTGTCTGCATGTATGTTTCTATCACACTGAACCTCAGTATGATGTATAATTATATATCAATTTAAAAAAACAGATTCTGGAAATAAAATAAGTAGGTATATCTCACTGTTTTGAGAGACAACCAAGTAGCCAATGTTAAGCTTCATTTCTTAAAGACTTAGGCTGAAATATTAAGGAAAGTTGTGGGAATTATCTTAAAATCTATTGGACACAATATAAACTTCCTTTCAATGTTGCTACAAGGATTCAAGACTGGAACTTCTCTAGTACATCAGTACTGAGCACTGTCTGGAACAAAGTGCTGATGTTTCCCAGGTTATATGAGACTGACTATATTTAGAATATTACTTGAAGTCATCAAAAATTTATGAAATGTTTACATTGGGTAGTAGACAGATCATGGCGTACCAGATTATTTTCTTTTTAACTTTTAAAGCCAAATGTTTTTGATCAAACTAAAGAAAAACATTTTCTTTCAACTCAAACCAAACACCACAGATATTTTTCAAAAGCAAAAGTTCCTTGACAATCAGGCCCTTAAACTTTTTTTCACTGATCTTATTTTGTTGCACTAAAATTTATTTTATATTAAAAAGCAAATGACCTCAAACTGCAGGAGCTCTTAATTCAAATTCCTCAGAGTTCAAATAGAGTTAAATGTATTCTTCAGCTCTTTATCTATCATCCGCTGCATTAAAAATCATGATTGCCTCCACTTTGGCAGAGAAGAAACGTATTCTAAATTCTGAGATCAGTCAGTGGCCAAAACCAACCTTGGTGATGCTAGGCTTCATCTCAGTCTGCCATGTCTTCAAAAGGAATACAATCACAAGCAAATGATTTTTAATGTTCCCGAGTTTCTTCTTCCTAATTAAACAG
Organism: Glis glis; assembly: GCA_004027185.1. NCBI lineage: Eukaryota > Metazoa > Chordata > Mammalia > Rodentia > Gliridae > Glis > Glis glis. Next base: position 1,156 of record PVJS01051504.1, read on the forward strand.
GCCTTGATGTATATATCACATTTTATTTTGCTGTGAGTACATTTTACAAGTTTCAAGTCTTTTAAGCACTGCCGGCTAATCATTTGACCAAACAAATCAAAGGGACCAGGGTTTCTGCTGTGCCTGCTGTAAGGCATTTGAAGTCAGCAGGGGTGCTTCAAATTGCCTTACTTCACTATGGACATTGTGTCTCTCATTTGCTTATTCAGAATAGCATACTTTTTTACTCTAGGAAAAATAACTTTTATATCAAATAACTTTAATTTCTGAGATATTTGTTATACGACTAATAGCAATCTTTAGAATATTTTTCCAAAATATGTGATAGACAAATAACATTTTTGAGTTGGTCAACAGTAAGTGACTTAAAATAGGCTCTACATTTTTAATATTAGTTAATATTAATACAAGGACTAGAGAGACCATCTCATATCACATTGCTTCAGTCTTTATAAGACCTGTACATGATACAGGCAGGAAGAAGGGAAGGTATGGGGAAAGAAATAGATGTTATGTGTTATGTGCATATATGAATGTATCACTATGAATCTCACTATCATGTACAATTACAATGCACCAATAAAAATTAATTAATAGTACTATCAAAAGCCGGGCACAGTGGTATACACCAGTAATCCCAGTGCTTGGGAGGCTGGGACAGGAGTATCACAGTTTTGAGGTTAGTGCATGGTAACTTCACGAGACCATGTTTCAAAATAAAAAGGGCTGGGAGTATATCTCAGAGGTAGAACACTCTGGATTCACCTCCCCCCCCCAAAAAAAAACCATGAAATAGTCTGACATGTAATGGCTCCCACACTCATTTCCTTTTTTGTGATCCTTTGACAGGTGATAAGCTCAGGGGGGATAACATTTCGTGACCAGCTATGGCATAAGGAGTGTTTTCTGTGTAGTGGCTGTAGGAAAGAGCTCTGTGAAGAAGAGTTTGTGTCCAGGGATGATTATCCATTCTGCATGGACTGTTACAAACACCTTTATGCCAAAAAGTGTGCAGCCTGTACCAAACCCATTACTGGTAAGTTCTTCCGTTCAATATGGTTCTACCATAAGACAATTATAGCTATGTAAAATGCTACCTAGTTAATTTGGGAAATGCAAACAAAACTGTAAAGCTTTCATTTATGTTTCCTTAAACACAAGTGAGTACCAATTTATGAATTTAGATATTACACGGACCCCTCCAGAGAAAGACAGAGTATAATGTGGTATCTATACTCTGCAAAAAGTAAGTATATACTAAACCTAATGTTAGAGATTCTAAGTCATAGTTCAAGGAAGGAGGAGAACAAGATGAGTTCAGAGGTCAGAGAAGAGCTTAATGAGGAAGCCTGATTTGTGCCTCATTAAGGATTTGAGTGGGAGACAGGGGTACGAATAAATCATAATCTTGCTTAATTCCAAACAAGGGCACAGCAGACTTAAAATGCAAAAGGTTTTAATTAGGTGGAACTATTCTATAGAATATCTGAAGCTGTAATTATTAGGGTAGCATAGGTCAGGAATGAATTAAACTTCATTTTAACGTGCTTCTAACAGATAGATTATTCTTTTCTCTCTATTCACTTGCAACAAGTTTAAATTATAAATAGGCAAAAGAAAACAATATAGCATTCTACTGAAGAAGCAAAATACATGAGACAGGACTTGAAAAATGTCATAAATAGTAAATTGATCCACAATAAATGGGTTTTCAAGGTTTTAAAAATGCATTATATTTTCCTCAGAGCCATCTCCAAAATGTTAATCCTATAGGAAAGGAACTGAAGCCAGAATGATGCTTGAGAAACCCAGCAGCTAGTCTACCAAGAAATTTGTCGTCACTTAATAATGTGATAGAAATGTATTTCTACTCTTCATTCTTAGTGTTTTTAGGGCATATTTCATTTTTCTAGTTCAGATTATATACCAGAGAATTAACGACTATTCGATCCCTTTCCTTTTCCTCCATCTTCAAATAACAATAACAAAGTAAAAGTTGACTCTATGCATCTTTCAAAGAAGGAAAAGAGTTCCGCTGCAAACCTCAACTTGCAGGCTTTCGCCCACTTGCAAAGGGAGGGAGCAAGTCACCCGGTAAAGCAGTCCTGTTTGTCTATCCAGAAATACCACGTTTTTTTCAGAATCTCACACTGGCCATGGGCTACAGCTGGCCAGCAGACAGGTTTTGTTTGGCCTGCACACATTTGAAAAAAAAAAAACTAATGTAAAATCCTTCTCTGTGGCCAAAAGCAAATGAAAAGCTTGCCACAGGTGAGCGGGCTGCTTTCACATTCCCCAAGCAGGGTCATGGTCTGATGGAGCAGCTGCCCTGTTGGGGGAGGGAGGGGGTGTGCCCTCTCTGCTCCTCACACCCTGGCTCTGTCATTCAGCCAACTCACCTCCTTGGCCCTTGCAAGGACTCCCATCAACAATCCCAGAGGACTGAGCTTCAGAGCATGTGCTCCTACCCACTCTGCTCTCCTGCCTTCTATACTGCCAGCAGCGGCTCCTAAAACTAAGGGGACAAGATACCATCTCCACCTCTTTTAGTTAGAAAATGCATCATTATCTGAAGCTCCAAAATCTCCTTAGGAAAATGTGCAATCACAATTTATTCTAAACTCTTCTTGAATTGGGCTAGAAAAAAAGGTATTCCAGCGAGGAAATGAAATAATTCAAAATGAGTTTCACAGCTTTCTGTGGACTCAAATAGCTAATAATGATCTCATAGAGTCTACACAAGCCCTGAACTTGATGAGTTTCAATTCTGATACATCAAAGATATATGTCTAAGTGATTTTTCTGATAAATTGTCCTAGAACAGTCACTGAGCCCAGATTTTTTAAGTTCAGATAGAAAACAACATTGTTTCACACAAAAACAAACAGATGATCAAAAACAAAAGATCACACACAAAAGTAACCCAAGTATGTGATTATGTGTTTAATTTAGAATAGTCAGTCTAAGGAGAACGTCTAATAATTAATCTTTTTAAATTATTTTATTAGTGCATTGCACTACACATCATAGTGAGATTCAGTGTGATAAATACATGCACACAGTTCTGTGATTGAGACACCAGAGACTGAAATGCCTGCAGAAACTTCCAACCCACTTTGCTATTTCTTGACCTGATAGATATACATATTTCTCCCCCCTGGAAGTAAGATTCCCGAAAGTAGATTTTAATGTTCTCACTACAATATAATGATATGCATGAGGTAATGCATATGTTAAAAGAGTTTGATATAGTCATTCCACAATGTATACATATTTTAAGACATCATGTTATAGACAATAAAATACATTTTTATTTGTCAGTTAAACATTAATTTTAAAGAGATGGCATGTTAGAATATTTTCAGAATACTATTTTATGTTTACTAAATCTATATCTAAGTCACCAGGTGTGAGGTTTTAATTCCATTGCAATGAACTTGCTTCATTTGGACAAACTCCTGATGTAACTACAATTTGTCTCCTTTGTTAAGAAGGGATTAAACTCTCAAACTCTTTGGGATAAATGAAGCAGTCTGATAATAAAAGTGTTCTGGACAGGGGAGTAAAAACCTTGGTCTTACCTCTGCCCTGGCCACTGTGTGACTCTAGGCAAATAACCCATCTCTAGAGGTCTTTATTTGCAATATTTTCAAAATGCAGAGCTGAAAAGGATTACATGTTAGTTTTCTTTCATTTCTGTTTACTTAGAGGAAAAGGAGTTTCATGTGTTGTAGCTTCTTCAGAGAGAGAGGCTAATGTTCTTGGTTACGTTCTTTACAAAAAATAAAGTCAAAATTAAATTGCAGAGGTTAATAGCATAGGCTCTGAAGTCAGACTGCCTTGGTTTGAATCAGATCTGACACTTACCGTCTGGGTGACCTCAGGCAGGTAGCTGAACTTCTCTCTCAGTTTTTGTCTATAAGTGGAAGATGATGCTAATACCTTCCCTCATGAAGGGAAGATGAGGATGATGTGAGGTGGTACACATGAAGGGCTTAGAATGGTGACTGGCACCTATTCAAGGGCTCAGCAAATACCATCCATATGCTACTGATTTCTCAGAAACAAAGTCAGATAAAACAGATGCCAGAGACCAGTTACCTGGATGACATTCTTACTGAAAATGACACTCATGACCTAAAGAAGTAAATAAATTGTTCCAAATTCGGGAGCTGCCAGATGCTTTGATTTCTTTCTTCTTTGTAAAATTTAGAATTACTTTTGTATTTGTCACTTCTACAAGGCTTACCAATAAAATCAAGAAAATTTCATAAGTATCAAAGTGCTAGACATATAATAATTAATTTTATAAATAGAGATGATTTATGCATATATATAACCTGATTCCTGCAATCAGCTTATTAATGCTTCAAATAGCTGTAAAGTTGTTAATTGGCATACTACTGATTTACTCTTATTATAAAGTAATGATGACAACATCATATATAAATAAGCTATAAATTTAATCAAGGAAAGAAATTAGGAATTTGACGCACATTTCTCTATGAACTACTAAACTTTCTATGAAGACATCAAATAAGTTTTTTAGAATGGAAACAAAAGTTCATTACCATATTCATGGAGCATTTATCTGAAATAAAATGGTTATTCACCCTTTTTGCTTTACCATCCCAAATGGAGTATTTAAAAATTATACATGAATCAGCACATGAATTAATTTTTCTTCACTACATGGATGACAACCAAATCACAAGAAGTCCATAGCACTGAGATCAGTTGGAGAAAACTTGTCACATAAATAGGTCCAACTTAAGGCATCCCAACCTTTTCCCAGCTTCTAGAACTTTGCTCCTTCTCTACAACTTCTCAAAATCAATTTCTTACACTGAACCCTAGAATCATATTAGGGAGACTGAGATCAGAGTGTCACTAAAGACTCAAATTCTATACTTTTTAAAAAAATACTACAGCTCCAGTGAAGTCCAAGTTAAGTGGCAGAAGCTAATGAAGCACTTCTTAGGAATTAATCTCTGGAGGTTTGGGATGTGGTTTAGTGGTAGTTTTTACCTAGCAATGTGTGAGGCCCTGGGTTCTATCCCCAGCACAAAAGGGAGGGAGGGAGGGAGGGAAGGAAGGAAGGAAGGAAGGAAGGAAGGAAGGAAGGAAGGAAGGAAGGAAGGAAAGATTAAGATTAATGCTCTGGATAGAGTGGCTGCGATGGCTAGAGCAATCAGATTCATAGATCTTCATTATAACCCTAAACTGAAGTTGTAGTTGTCTCTGAGCAAAATAATAAGATTATCATGTTAAGAGAGCCTCAGAAGAAAGAAAAATCAATTTTGAGATTCATGGCATTGCTGCATATTCCCAGTCATTACAATAAATATCCTTCCTAAAAAAAATAGATAACTGTATCATAGGATGAAACTTTCTATTTGCGTCTCAAATCACAATATGACCATAAGACTTAATCTAAGTAAAACTAAGCATGGAACCATGAAGGAAAAGAAGAGAACTAAAGTCATTAAAACACCAGACACGAGGCTAGGGAGTGCACGTTTATTGCATTTTATCTTCGTTTTGCAGCAAAGAAAACTGGGTCACACAGAAAGGGGAAATACATTCATACTTAGGCATCTCTGACATCGAAGCCTGTGCTGCCTTCCCCCTGCACTGCACTTTACTTCCTTTCCTATCTCAGAGAATTCCTGTTTCCAGATTCCACTTACTGCTGTAGATTATGGCAGCACTTGGCTGGCAGTCTTGTTGGGTCACATGGAAGGAACTTGCCCCCATTCCCAGCAGGACACAAGGCCAGCAGGACAGCGGGGGGTTTTTTAGAGTTACCTCCTCTAGACTGTCTCTCTCGCTGATCTATCCTCAGTTCCTAGAAGAGCACCTGATAGAATGCTCCATCTATTCATTGAAAGAAGACTACTCTTGTTCTCCAATTCCTTTGCAGGTCTCAGAGGCGCCAAGTTCATCTGCTTTCAAGACCGCCAGTGGCACAGCGAGTGCTTTAACTGTGAGAAGTGCTCCATCTCCTTGGTGGGAGAAGGTTTCCTGACCCAGAACATGGGAATCTTCTGCCGCAAATGCGGCTCTGGGGTAGACACTGACATCTAGAAGATGGTCTTTCCCACCTGCAATCCACTTTCTCTTTGTTCTCACTAAATCCAGAACACAGTTTCAGTAGTATTTTTAATTCACATCTTAGAAAACGGTTTTGCACATGTTATGATTGAACTGTATAATAAGGGCACAAAAAGCACAGTCTAACAGAAATGAATATATGCTAAATCACAAAGTCACCTCTCCTTACAAAATCCTGCACTTTGCTATTAGAAAAATAGGAAAAGCTGGGCGTGGTGGTGCACGCTTGTAATCCCAGTACTTGGAAGGCTGAGACAGGAGGATTGTAGGTTAGAGGCCAGCAACTTAGCGAGATCCTCAACAACTTAGCATTACCCTATTTCAAAATAAAAGAAAATAAAATGGGCTGGTGGTGTAGTTTGGAGGTAGAACAACCCTGAGTTTGATCTCCAGTACCAAAAAGAAAAAAAAATAGAAACATAGGAAAATATCTCCTCATAAACAAGTATACAACCTATACCTAGAAATTATGAATATTATTACTAAAGAAAGACATTTTTGAAAACTGTAGAGTAAAAGAAAGATAAAATCAAGAGAGGTAAATATAGGCTAATGTTAGTACATCTAGCTAGCTACACTATGACAGACTTAATGACAAGGTTTATAAAAGAAAATCAATTAGTGATTATCACATTTAAGACGTGTCATTTTTTATTTTTATTTAATTTTTTAAATTTTAAAGATCTTTTAATGGTACATATCTATTAGACAGAATAGTGGTGTTAAATCATTCTCGTATTGCTCATGAGTACTAACTTTGGAGTTGAAGAGCAAAGCTGCAGTCTCCCATTATACACACTGCTTCTATGCCAATGGTCCCCATGTTTCATCAGTGGAATTTGAGAACTGTGGAGTCCATGGCTCTCATACCTTGCATAGGTATAAAAGGGGATCATTTCTACCTAGGGAGAGTCAAAGCATGATTTTCAACATATTTTGTATTAATTGCATTTTCAAAACCCACAACATTTTTTCTAAGTGCTTACAGATTCCATGAAGTAGACATCTATTCTTTTGAGTGAAGCTAACCAGAATAATCATTGTCCCCAAGGTAAACCTTCAAAGTAAATAGATCATTAAGTCATCACTTGTGGAAATGAATTTTAGGGAAGCAATTGAGTGTTACAACATGACTTTCATCCAGACACCTAAACAAGTAATAGAATGCATAAGTAGCTCTGAGCCTCCTGCGTTTTTGCCTTCTAAAATCATAGATGATTAATGGACAGACATAAAAAGTGGGCTTTAATGAAATCTAGTTAAAATAAGAAATGAAAAAGAATAATTCACTGTGGATAATTCAAGACCTGCAAAGAAGCCGGTCTTGCATAGTGGCACACGCTTGTAATCCCAGTACGTGGGAGACTGAGACCAGAGGATCCGGGTTCGTGGCCAACCTCAGCTACTTAGTGAGGCCCTCCGCAACTTAGTGAGACCCTGTTTCAAAATAAAGAATAAAAAATAGGGCTGGGGGTGTAGCTCGGAGGTAGAACGCCCCTGGGTTCAATCCCCGGTACCGCAAAAAAAAAGACCTGCAAAGAAGCACAGTAGAGAAATGCAGGCCATAGATGAGCCCTCTCCACTGTCCTTCACACCTGTGCCACCCAAGCAACCATCCCCGCAGAGCGTCTGTCTGCTGCATGACCAGGAGCTGCACTCCCAGCCCTCAGAACCACTCTACAAATAAGCAGTATCTATTAGGTCACAGAGGAAGCAATTCCTGTGGAAAGGAAACCTTAGCAAAAAGTCTATCACCACACATTCATCTTTATTATATGTTAACTGTTGATGACTCTACCTAGCTGTCCCTGGATGATATTCTCCACATTATTTGGGACAGATGGAAAGCAGCCTCTGATCTCCATGGTCAGTAATCATCCTTGATTATAGCAGCTCTTGGGCAGGGTAGAGGGAGGTCAGGGGAAGAAACCCAACTAGATATATTTATGTGTCTACTTTCAGACAATGGTAGAGCATTAAAGGCTCTGAGTGAAATATAATTACAGGCTGTGGCTGTTCACAGTAATTAAAATAACATCACAGGAAACTCAATTAAAATTGTTATAGAAACAATTTTTTGAAAGAGTTTATAATGCAGGAACATTTAGAGATGCTAACAATTTAGAGATACTAATAAAAGGTCAGGCTGCAGAGGGTATTTGAAACTACAATTGCCTTAACAATGCTAAGGTATTTTTTATATTCACACATTGTAAAGTGCAGGCAAAGTTGTCAATATTTTTCCTGCATTCAATCAAATTGCACATGTAGAACTAAATATGCCAATTGTTTCATGATCTAGAGACCAATGATGCATTATATCTATAGAATGCTAGACCATTCAAAATCTGGATAGAGGCACAACATGTAACATTTTCACTGCTAACCAGTTATAGATAAACATGTAATATAGAATGTTTTCTTAAACAATTAGCAATATTTAGGCATTTTGCTGTGTGAGAGAGTGAATATACATATGATCAGGCTTGCGCTTAATCTTTACAATTAAAATTTACAGATTCACTTCCTAGAGATTGTTTTAAATTATTTTATTAGTGCATTGAAATTATACATCACAGTGAGGTTCGATGTGATAAAAACATACATGCATATAGCTCTATGTGTATTTCCCTCTTCCTTGGATAAGTATAGTTTAGTGTACAGATTTTCACATGTAAACAGTTCTATATTTAGAAGGTGGCTTAGTCATCAAACATGCTATTTAAACACGTGCTATGCCCCAAACTAGAGCTCATGCTGTTGTGGATCAGAGGTGATGGGAGGGTGGATGCGGGCTTGGACATTTGCACCTGCTAGCTTTAGAGATCCTTCCTTACAGGGTAGACAGAGCGCCAGGTAGCACGCACTTCAGAACAGCGAGGAAAGAACACCTTGTTAGACCGATACACACAAAAATAACAGAATCAGACCATTAAATTATTTATCTAACAAAAAGAAAATGTCTCTTAACTGGCATATCCAAAGATGGCATGGGCTGCCTCAGGAAGCAGTGGACGCCCCATGACTCAGGGCGACATCTGCACAGGCAGGGAAGTAGTTAGAAGCAAATCTCGTGTGCTAATAACAACCAGATGGCTTGGAAGTGGCAGAGAGACTGTGCCAAGGAGCAGGAAGAAATAAGACTGCTGAGAGAGAAAGGGTCAGAGGAAGGGAAAATAACTCTAGGATAAAAAGGATGTATATAAAGAAGTTACCAACTCTTCTTAAATGGGGGAGGAAAGTAATTATGACAGTGTTTGTGGAAAATCATGCTCATGATTCTGTGCGGAATAGAACTTGAGCAGGCAGGATTCCCAGGGTCAGGTTTCTTGCTGCAGGAGAACATGCACATGGTTAGTGGCTTTAAAAGGGAACAGAGAAAATGCATAAGTGAATGTAGACTAAGAGCTGCATTGGTGGAAGTGAGTATACAAATCAACAAATCAAAATATTTTATGTTGTCCCATTAAGGATTTTTTAAGTAAAAAACTAGAAAGAATTTCTGCTTCAATGATAGTGAATAGAATGCCCAAGGGTTCAATTTTTACTTAACAAAATCATAAAAATGTTATACTGGGACAAACTAGCACCATTAGTTCAGTGAAATGTGAGTATGCTACAATTACAGGTTTAAAACTTAGTCATTGTAATTGAAAAAAGAAATGTTTCATTGCACAGTGCAGTGAAAGGGTGGCCAATCATTGTGAAAATACATAACACTGATCACAAATGGCCTTGATTAAAAATCACTGTAAAAATTAATGTTGCAAGTGAAAAGTCAGCCCCAAAACATTTTTAATGTTAGTAATACCATTTTTAAATTTAAGGGAAAAAAGTCATTTTAATTTACTTGTCATGTTGATAATAGTTCATATTTTAAATAAGAAAATTATTTTACAGAATAATTTGGATATATTTAACTGAGCACATAAATTCTCTAATACCTTTATGAGTAGATGTTTATTATGACTATAAAGTGTTCTTGCTTGTTTTTACAAATTGTGGTTTTTCAGAAGTTTCTTATACTGAATAAATTTGCATTTCACACATATATGTTTATTCAATTGTTTTTAGAGATTTATTTTTTGTGTTAACTGTGCAGTAAACAGAATAGAAGTGGAATAACATCTATAGTGTTTCCACTTTTATTACATCGGGAACACTTTTATCTTTCTGCCCTGTCCATTTTTACAACATTCAAATTAACTATGCTAGGATATTGTCTCAGGGCATTAATTGAAAAATAAAATAACTGAATTCTGAACCAAACAGAATGCCTTCCTGTTAAATGCCTCCCTGTGCTCTTTCTTACAGAGATCAAATTTAGAAATATTCTAAACAAAAACTTATTTTATTCCTAATTATTATTTCTGTGACTCATAATATTCTCTAATAGCTCACTTCAATTGGATTTTCCTGCCTTGACTCAGACAGTCTTGTACTAATTTCTTTTCTGTTAGAAGAATTGTTAAAACTTTTGATGGTTTCAAGCTCTTATTTATCCTAAACAAAATTTGTGTCTGCAACACAAACTTTTATGAACCCACACTGTAAACATCTGTTAGTGTCTCTCTAGAATTACTTTAGATATTGAATTTGTTTAATGTGCAAATGTGTTCCACACTCACACAAAAAATATTTGTAAGATCACCTCTCAACAAACATTTATAGCTTTTTTTTTTTTTTCACAGAACTGGGGATTGAACCCAGGGGCATTCTACCTCCGAGCTATACCCCCAGCCCTGTTTTTTGTTCTTTATTTTGAAACAGGGTCTCACTAAGTTGCGGAGGGCCTCACTAAGTAGCTGAGGTTGGCCGCGAACCCGGATCCTCTGGTCTCAGCCTCCCAAGTACTGCGATTACAAGCGTGCACTACCACACACCCGGCTCTATAGTTTTCTTTTTTAAATAAGTGATTTTGAAAGGTAATGAAATTCTTATGGGTACCCCAAAGAAACTACTTCTTGGAGGAGTGTTTCTTCAATGAGAGTCAGACTATCACTAGAGGTTGTGGTTGCTAGGACAGTATCTTTATTCAGAACATCTTTCCCCAGGAGCATTAAACCTTTACATCTTCATTATCTTACCAGCAACATTCAAAGAGTCAGGTTGGGTCACCATAAAGAAATGTTTGGAGCCATGCATGGTGGTGCATGCCTGTAATCCTAGTGGTTGGCAGGTTGAGACAGGAGGCTCACAGATTTGAGGCCAGACTTGGTAAGTCAGCAAGGCCCTCAGCAACTTAGTGAGGCCCTGTTTCAAAATAAAGTTAAATAGGTATGGGGTCTAGCTCTGAGGTAGAATTCCCCTGGGTTCGATCCCCAGTACCCCCACACACACCCACATGAAATGATGTTTGGACCTGGTGAGATAGCAGTTGCTTGAGAGGCTGAGGCAGGAAGCCTCTTGCTTGAGCTCAGGAGTCTGAGGACAGCCTAGACAATACCATGAGACTTCCTGTTTCAAAAAACAAAAAAAAACAAAACAAGTTTGAGAACTTTGATATCATTTTTCCAGGGAGGGATAAAGACCTATCAGGACATGGGAAAACACACCACAATGACATAGATGACCTACAGCTTCTCAGAAATTACTCAATTGTGGATTTTTACATATCAATATAACAAAAGGATACCAAGACAGACATTCAACTCGAGCACATAGAAGTGAGTCCTTCTGCTTGGTTACCCATGTGGCTTCTTAGATGTTCCCAAAAATGCATCACCCAGAAAGAAGTTCTTTATCAGAATCATAACCATTCTGAAATTTTCTGGCTGCCTAGCTTTCTAGCTTAGGGAAAGAATGTCCTGTTGAATATGGAGGTGGAGGAGTTATTTCTTTGGGGGGCCAGGGGGTACTGGAGATTGAACCCAGGGGCAGTCTACCTCTGAGCTACACCCCCAGCCCTTTTTATTATTTTGAAACAGGGTCTTGCTAAGTTACCTAGGGTCTCGCTAAATTGCTGAAGCTGGCCTCAAACCTGCAATTCTCCTCTCAGCCTTCCATGTATTGGGATCACAAGCTTGTGCCACCATGCCTGGCGTGGAGGAGTCATTTCTAATATTGAAAATAAAAACGAAGGGAAGATAAACAAGAGATTCGTGCTCAGAGTTTGAGTCTGTGAAAGAACGAATAGGGTTTGTGTGTATTTGTGATGGCTGGATTGGAGACATCTGTGGTTGAGAAAGGGAACAGCTCACTTTGATAGAATTATGATCCGTGTCACAGAGAGCAAAGAGTATTTCGGTCAAATATTTTCCCACGCATGCTAATAAACTTATGGAGTGGATGTCCATAAAGGGTTCTCTGAGTAAGGAACATTAATGAGCTCAACAGACATTCATTCAATGACTCAGACAGTGACATTAAATGCGATTCCCACCGCACACAAGAAGAAAAATCAAGTTTGGTATTTATAGAAGTGCACATACTGAAATCTTCATGCTTCCTCTTGAGACAACTGACGGTTTATCTCTGGGTGGTCTTGGTAGCATCATTGATGGGTTGTTTACCTGACAGCTCCAACTCTAGCTCTCACAGAATGAACAGAGGAGTAGCCGGGCGTGGTGGCACACACTTGTAATCCCAATACTTTGGGAGGCAGAGACCGGAGGATCCGGGTTTGCAGCCAGCCTCAGCTCTCTCTCTCTCTCTCTCTCTCTCTCTCTCTCTCTCCCTCCCT
>PVJS01051505.1:0-13951 GCA_004027185.1 Glis glis
GTGTATCTATCTATATATAATTTTATTCTGAGTAATAGACCAAGCAAGCACTTCTTTTCCTATTGTTATATGTTGAAAATTTTCCCCAAAATTCATATATTGAAGTCCAAATTCTCAGTACCTCAGAATGTGACCTGATTCTGAAATAGAGTTCTTGCAGAAATAATTAGTTAAGATGAGGCCATACTGTAGTCGGGTGGGCTGTAATCCAATATGGTTTGTGTCTTCATAAAAACGAGCAAAGTGTGTGTATGTGTGTGCGTGCGCGCATGCGCGGGTACACACACATGCAAACACACATGGAGAAAGGCAAGTGAAGATGGAGGTGGTATACCGCCTCTATATTCCAAGAATGCCAGAGATGGGCATCCACAGACCATCCGAGGCTGGCTGGGAAGCCTGCACCAGATTCTCTGGCAAGCCCTCAGAAGGAACCAACCCTGCTGACACCTTGATTTCAGACGTCTAGCCTTCAGAACAGTGAGACAATAGATTTTTATTGTTTATGCCAGCCACTTTGTGGTATTCAGCCCCAGCAAACTAATGAACCTACTTACCCCCACAGTATTCTGAAATAGACACAGAAAAGACACAAATAAAATCAGGTTTGAATCTTGGCTTCCTCACTGCCAGTTCTGTGATTCATTTAAACCTACTTATCTCTGTAGCAGTCAGGTTGCCCTAGATTATGTTACTGTAACAGGCAAACACCAAGTCTCAGCCCCAAGGAATCAGAGTTTATTTTGGATTTGTATGACATGTCCCCCATGTCACCTGGAGGTGCTCACCTATTTATTAGCCATCCTGAATTGAGACCTAGGGTGGCAGAAGAGACACTATTTGGAACTCGGGCACTGACTATGGCAGAGGAAGAGGTCATGTTGAGATGTGCTTGGCTTTAAAATAGTCTACCCAAAGAGACACACATCACTTCTGCTCACCTTTATTAGCCAAAGCAGTCATATAACCATGCTTGAGTGCAATAGAGAGGAGAAGGAAATGGAGAAACAGCACCAAATATCTGAAAGAGGCCCAATGGCCGTCAGGATTGGTATGGTAATAAATTGAAATTAATTAATGAATTCCTTCATATACCATTCAACAATGTATATTCAGCCCCTACTATGGGCCACAAACTATCCCAGATACCAGCCAGATAACAATGAACAAAACAAAGCTCCTACATCCAGCAACTTTTTATTTTATTGGAGGAGCCAGCAAAATAAAGAGGAACATAAATCTGTAATATAATTTGGGGTAATTCTGAATATTATGAAGAAAAGTAAAACAAGGTAAAAACATTGAGACACTGGTCTGAGGAGGCAAAGACAGGGTGAAGGTTTTAGGCAGCAAACACAAATTTCCTAGCACAGTGATAGCAAAAGTAGGCACCCGGTACATATTTCTTTTCTTTTCCCCAATACCCTAAGACTATTAGCATCAACAAAAGAAGATTCAAAGTGGATTCTGCAGTGATTAAATTATAAAACACCAAGAAAAGATTAAAAAGCCCAATTCTTAAAAGAATGTAATATAACTAATGCAAACCTATATTTCTCCTGGCAGTGTAAATTCCCTTGGAAAGCAATTTGGCATTACTTTTCATGAGCCACTAAAATTCTCATAACCTTGACTCAGTAATTTCATTCCTGTGAATCTGTCTCCAAAAGTATTATAATTTAATAATCACAAAGATGATTGTTGCAGTGTTATTTATGATAGCAAAAACAACCTGAAAACACAGCAATGGGGAATGGTTAAATGGATTATAGTTTACCAATTATATAGAATACTGTGTAGTCATTAAATTATAATTATGTACATTATGCAGCAATGGGAAAATGTTTATGATATAATTTGAAGTTAAAAAAGATTCAAATTATACCCTATGATTACTATTATGTAAAAATCATATATGTAAATATGTGAGATTAAAAGAGAATGTGGAAAAATGAAATCTGGAATGTGCAAATTTGTGGTAATTAAAATATACATTTCAGTCATTCTTTTACCACTATCAAGTGTTTAGCAAGCACTTCTATGGCATTATTTACATAATGAATCCAAAATTATAATTAAAAAGGCCTCATAGAAAACAATGCCTCTCTACCCAGTGGATTTGGCACTGTCAGAAATCCTAATATCTGCATGATATAATCTTACTGAACCTTATCTTTTTCTAATTTATGATCCTAAAATCAGCACTTTTGTAATTTCTACATTAGATCATGATTGTAAAGGATGCCCTATGTCTTAAGCAAGCACATCTTGAAATTTAATGACCTAATGGTCCGTTACATACCTCTCATACATTATACTAAAATGTACACTTTAAATTTTTAGATAATTGATATCTACACTGCTGAGGTTTTGGAGCAAGGCACCTATGTCTTTGTTGCTTAAAAGCAGATTATGAACTAAGGCTAGTAGCACTCTAATGGTAGCATTTTGTCCCCCAGGGAACATCCAATAATGTCTAGAGATATTTTTCTTGTCACAACTTGGGAGAGGAAACCCCTGGCATCCAGTGGATAAAAGCCAGGGATGTTAGTAAACATCTAATGTGCAGGCCAGCTATGTGACAGCTCTCACAACAAAAACTCATCAGGCCCAAAATGGCAATAGTACCAGGGTTGAAAACCCTGGGTTAGGCTGTGGAAGGAACACCAGCTTGATAGAAAAGAAACCCAACTTCCAGATTTATTTCCACTGCTGAAAAGAATGGCCTGTAGCTAGCCACTTAAATCCTGTCCTGCAATTTCCTCATTTGTAAAGTAGAGGCAACTAGTATTTATTCTACTTCACAGATGATTCTGAGAGTAAAATAGCAAATATAGTGTGGTAATGCTTGAAGAAACTAAATGGTACCATGTAAATATTATCACTACAGATATTTGAAAACAGTAAATTCCCAAACAGTAATTCCCAAATAGCTTATCCATAAATTGCTTCCCACATTTTTAATGTGTCGTGTTTCCCCCACAGAATTTGAGGGAGAATAGAAAATTGTGCAGCATAATTGAAATTAATTCAGGTAAGATATTGCAACCACAGGGCGGTTGAAGGATAATTCCCTACTCCTTAAGTGTGATGCGCATAGGGGCCTCCATCCAGAGAGCATGATATGGAAAAAACTAACTTTACAGTGGAGAAACTTGACATATACTACCTCATCCAGGTGATCAGAATGAGTTTTAATAGTCATGAATCATGTTCACAGCATGTGCCCATGGTAAGATGGAATGTGAGTGGCACTTTACCACTGTGCTTTCCCCCAAACCAGAAACCCATTGTAATCATGAGAAAAACATCAAATGATCTCCACCGAGAGAAATCCTGCAAAACCCCTGACTAGTACTCCTCAAAGATGTCAAGATTATAAAAAAAAGTATAAGAAAAGTTTGAAAAACTATCATGGCCAAGAAGAGTCTAAGGAAACATGCCAAGTAAGTGAAATATGATATCCCAGGTAGGATCTTGGAACAGAAAAAGGACATCAGATATGAACTAAGGAAATCAGAATTAAGTATGGACATTAGTTCATTATAACATGCCACTCACTCTATTAGCTGTGGGAAATGTGCCATAATAATGTAAAGTGTCCATCATAGGGTAAATTGGTCTGAGGTATAAGGACATTTTCTTGTATTATGTTCATAATATTTTTGTAAATCTACCACTATTCTAAAATAAAGATTACTTAAAAAGAATGTGTATAATATTAACATTTGTAAAACTGTCCTTGGAGATTAGTCAGGACATCTTCTCTCCTGAACTACCTGAATGTCAAAGGCACATGGTCTATTCACCAGCCTTTGACTGCACCTATTGTCCATTATCAGTTATTCATAAAAATGCTTAGCATCTACTTAGTGGACTCTCTGTGAATATTCATTTACATGTTGATTAAGAATAGACATTTTTGAGATATCTGATGAAGAAAGAAGAATATTGAAGAGAAACTTCATGCCTCTTTAGCAAAGGAGGGAATGACTGGTGGGCTGAAATGGGAGAGATCTGACTGAACATGGGGGTCCACTGCTGGTACCATTCTCCAAAAGCTGGGAGATAGAAAACAAGCGGTAGTCCAGCATGTTAGTCTGTCTCAGAAGGGCCTGATGTGGAGCAACATGGATTTGAGAGGCGCAACACAGGATATAACAACATAGAAAGCCATAAAAGTGGTTTTGGCGGATCCAAATGGGTGGTTGGCGTTGGGTGAATCTACCAGCAGGGGTCAGCACTTCAGAAACCACAGGTGGTGCCTCTGGTGGCCTTCTCCCCACCTGGCCCCAAAAGAAAAAGAGCTGGTAAAAGTAAGGCAGAACTTTAGTCCTGAAGTTATCCGATCACAACAGCCAGAAAAGCACAAGGAGCAGGACATGACCTGCTGACCAGATGGAACATAAGCTTAGGTTCAGACATTAGTGATGAGGCAATAACTCAGGTGTGTGATGTAATTTATTTAACAAATGCTTATAGAGCACTTATGTGTCAGGTTATTTGAAAGCACTTCAGATATATTAATTCATTGAAGCCTTATAAGTGACTACAACATTTTATCATCAGTACCCATGACAGTACATGGCTCACAATAGGCCCTTAATAAATGCTTTTTTAGAAGGAAGAAATAAAAGAAGGAGGGAGGGCAATGGAAGAGGAGGATTGAAGGAAAGAGAGAAAAAAGAGGAGAAAGGGGAGAAGTGGAAAGGAAGGGAAGAAGAGGGGAGGGGATAGATAGACTGCATCAAAGCCAGGATATTCCAGGCCCATAGACAGGGCCAGACTCTAGCAAGGTGATGAGAGAGACTAAATGAAGTGTCCAGGTTTCTTCCACTTCAGAATCTCTCCATTGTCCAACCTGCATAGCATCCCTCGCCACCGTCTCTCCCTCCATCTCAATATTTAGTAATTTATTGACTCCTTCCTTTAAAACTAAGCTTTCAGTCTTATTACATCGTCGACATTTAACAAATGCTGGTTGTCTGACTAAGGGAAAAATGTGTTAAGAGAAAATGTCCATTATATATATAGGATTCTTCCAAATAGGTAATCAAATATACTAGATGTTGGAAGTTTTTGCATACTCAGGACAGATTGACTGCTTAGTGACTCTTACATGTAGTAGGTATGAAATTGCTAAATAGCAAAGTCCCAGCTAGGTATCACTGTTTTAAATAAATAATTTTTAAAACCCTCTACAATAAGCCTGATGGGAAATTTGCTACACATACAATGGCCTCCAAATAGCAAGGGCAAGTATTCAAGCTATAATCGAATGGAGTTTTATAGCCATGAGATTGCCAAATTTACACTGAAATACAGTGCCCAGTTAACTTTGAATTTCAGATAAACCGTGAATAATATTTTTAGTCTAAATGTGTCCCAAATATTGTATACAATATACTTATACTAAAAATATTCATTGTTTATCTGAAATTTAAAATTAACTGGGCATCTGTGTTTTATCTGTCAACCCTATATAGACCTTTACCATATATTTTTGGAATGGTATTAGGCATTAAAAACACGTTTTCCTAAGTTAGGCATTGTGGCACACAACTGTAATCCCAGCACTTGGCAGGCTGAGACAGAAGGAGTACAGGTTCAAAACCAGCCTCAGCAACTTAGCGAGATCCTCAGCAACCTAATGAGACCCTGTTTCAAAACAAACAAACAAAAAGATTAAAAAGG
Source organism: Glis glis (assembly GCA_004027185.1). Classification (NCBI taxonomy): domain Eukaryota; kingdom Metazoa; phylum Chordata; class Mammalia; order Rodentia; family Gliridae; genus Glis; species Glis glis. The sequence continues at coordinate 5,695 of PVJS01051505.1, forward strand.
GCTGGGGGCCGGGCGTGGTGGCACATGCTTGTAATCCCAGTACTTTGGGAGGCGGAGACCGGAGGATCCGGGTTCGCGGCCAGCCTCAGCTCTCTCGCTCTCTCTCTCCCTGTCTCTCTCTCTCTACTTAGTGAGGCCCTCCGCAACTTCGTGAGACCTGGTTTCAAAATAAAGTATAAAAAATAGGGCCGGGGGTGTAGCATGGAGGTAGAACACCCCTGCATTCAATCCCTGGTACCGCAAAAAAAAAAAAAGGGCTGGGGGTGTAGCTTGGAGGTACAGTGCCTCTGGGTTCAATCTCTAGTACCACAAAAAAAGAAAATAAACACATTTTCCTGTCTCTTACCCCATTTTCAGATCCCCAACCCCTTGCTCTCCAACTCCCAAGTTTCTCTGCAAATCTGTTTCCAGATACCAGAGCATCTTCTAGGTACCACGCTGCTTTTTAGGTATGTCTGCATTGATCAGGTATCTCTGTTTTCCTAGACACCTCAGCTTCATCAGCTGAACACGACCTCTCTCTCTGGTTTCCAATGCCAGCATAATTGCATATACCTGACAGTACTCAGGAATGAACTAAACTTAGAACTACATTTGGAGGTAGACCCTATTGGTATTCCCCATTCTCCTGTGAAAAGAGATCTGTTACTAGATGAAGCATATTTACTTATTCCTTCTCCTCAGAAAAATTTCCTCCCAGGGAGTTCCACAATCTGCCAGAAATGACCCCTCCTGATGAATACTGATCCCTTGATAACATTTAAAGATTATACAATCCAATGAGAGAGCTGTCATTTCCTGCCTTTGGCAATAAGGAACCTGAGATCAGAAGTAACTTACAAATTTGAGAACTAGGTCTCCACTATCATCACCTGCTAGTCTATGCCTCATTAACTTTTACTCTGCCTTGAGAATGTGCCAAGATCTTTCTTGTCTTTATATTTGTTGTTTCCACTATCCAGAGAACGACAGCCCCCAGGCTGACTCCTCATCTTTGAGTTTTAGTTCAAATGTCTCTCTTAGAGGCTCTGATCCCTTTCTGTGGTAACTTTCACAGTTTTAGATCATTCTCCATCCAATTGTCCCATTTATTTTTACAGCTGTTATAAATAAGTGGAATCATTTATTTATTTCTTCTTATTACTTATCAATTATCTATTTTCTTCCCTAGAATTTAAGTTCCAAGAAAGTAAGAGCTGTGGCTACCACTATGCTGCTATATCTTTAGGAATTTAATAAATATTTGTTGAAAGAATAAAAACCTTTTAATAGTATCCCATAATTAAAGCTAGCAATAATTATAAAATCCCATTCTTTGCTACTGAGAATATTTTAGAAGACACTTTATAAACAAACAAACACATACACATACACACACACAAACACAGTGTACATTTTACAAAAAGCATTAATGAAGATTAGAGGATTGGGTTATATGGTTTAATGCTAAAGAGAAAGGGGCAATGGGAAAGGTGGCTTTTTTGGCCTAAAGTAAAATTTAACTACTTGATAATTTTGCCTTAAATCGTACCTCATCAGAAAATCTACTTAATGCAATTGGAATCCACATTTCTAGATATCTAGCCTTCATAATGCTGACATTTCTCAAAACTTCTCATCATAAATTTCAAAATAAATAACCCCAACTCCTATAGCTATCCATTAGGGGTCCCACTGCTTCTTCTCTATAGAATACAGTTGTGAACTAGTCTGGGTTCCCCGTGTTCATGCTAGTATCTCTGGAATCTCTGGCCATTCTTTCCTGTTTTCTAGACTCATTGTATCTTCCATACTCTGATCAAACACCTGTTCTATATGTCCATGTCCTCGACAACCCCAGGTAGTACGTTCCTGCCTTCCTTGTGCTATTTATCTTTATTATAACATTTGATATATCTTTTTAGATTTTTGTTTTCTTCCCCTATTTGCCTCGGATGAATGGACAGGTACCATGTGCTATTCATTTATATAGAATCAGTATGCAAGAACTGAAACTACAAAGTTTAGAAATTAATTAAAATATTTACAATGCATAAATGAATTATTTCAAGCTTTTTTTTAGCAATAGAGCATCATGACTAAGACCTAGGAAGTGGAAAACAAAAAAAGACTTGAGTCAAATTCCAGATTTGACACATATTAGCTGAGTAATTTTAAGCAAGTCAAATTACCTGTCTTGGTCTCAGTTTGTTCTTTGAAAAACTGTCACTAAGAAAATAAAGGGGGCCGGGTGTGGTGGCGCACGCTTGTAATCCCAGTACTTGGGAGGTGGAGACCAGAGGATCTGGGTTCGCGGTCCAGCCTCAGCTACTTAGTGAGGCCCTCTGCAACTTCGTGAGACCCGGTTTCAAAATAAAGTATAAAAAATAGGGCCGGGGGTGTAGCTCGGAGGTAAAACGCCCCTGGGTTCAATCCCCGGACCCGCAAAAAAAAAAAAAAAGAAAGAAAAGAAAGGGGCAATTCAGAACTGGGAGAAAATATTTGGAACACCTATATTAGGAAAAGGACTTGTATATATAATATAGAAAAGATCCATTATAAACAAACAAAAAAATCCCTTACAAAAATACAAATAACCCAATAGATAGTGGACAAATTATTTGAGCAGCCATTTCACCCACAAAATACCACAAAATAATATATATGAGTGGCAAATAAGTACAAAAATGGTTTCACATCTTTTGGCATTATACAAATGCAAATAAAAGTCACAGCGAGATATCATACACACCCATTAGAAAAGTTAACATTTAAGAAGTAACACATGTCTGACAATATCATATGCTTTTATGTGGGATATGTGGGGCTCTTATTCTTCATTATTGAAGATAACAAATATGTCATGACTTTGGCAAACAGCCTGGTAGTTTCATAAAGAGTTAAACATGCACTTACCATACACCTAGCCTTTTCATTCCCAGATATTCACCCAAGAGAAGCAAGAACATATGTCTACTCAAAGATTTAATGTGCATGAGCATGCATAGAAGCATTACTTGTCATAATCCAAAGCTGTATACAATCCAAATGGCTGGAACAGTTAAATGAACAAAAACCCAATCTATACAATGGAAAATAACTGACAAAAATGAGGAAAGAATTGCTGATACACACAATATAGATGGATATAAAAATCATTATGCTAAGTGAAAGAACTCAAGTAAAAGTTCTTATATTCTATATTTCATTCATGTAAAATTATAGAAAAATGCAAACTAATTAATAATGATGGAACAGAAATGAGTAGTTTCATGGGGATGGAAAGGAAGAGGGATAGATTACAAAGGGACATGAAAAAACTTAGGATGATAGGTATATTCTCTATCTTTAGTGGTGGTAGTTTCACAAAGGTATACATTTTTTCCAAATAAGTCAGATTGTATATGTGTACTTGTTTTTAAAATTTTATCTTAATAAAATTCTAAAAAGGATAATGATCCTTAGCTGATAAATTAAAAAGAGTTAGCAGAAGAAATTATCTTTGAATTATTTATTATTTTTAATTCTCCTCCTCTTTGATCATTCAAGACAAATTGGAATTAGATGGCCATCACTGCCAACTATAATGAATTAATAATAACAAGAACAAAATAGCAAAAAGTAGACTGGTCCAAAATCCTCCATAAGTAAAAGTTGTTGGCAGGGCACATGAACTGGATGATTCTTGTGTTTATGATGGATTTCTATTGATCTCATACAAAACCGACTGAATATAATTATGAGGAAGAGAATTCTATTCATGGTTGGTCAACCAAGGAAAAGAAACTGATCAGCCTACAGAGGACCTAAGGCCCCAAGCCTGTGGCTGTATGCTATAGCAAACTTAACTACCAAATCCTCAGGCCATACACTCTGCTGGAGAACAATCCATATATTTAACTTGTGCAGAATGACACTATACCTATGTTCACTTGGGGAGTGGGAAGAGAGAGGAAGAAAGACAGAGATGAGAAGAGAATACAATTCATAGTTGGGGGAAAAGAGAATAAAATTCATTAGCATATCTTTTTTAAAAGGTCACCAAATCCACCATTTCATTCAAAGAGTATAACCCTCAAGGAAAATATAAGATAGAAGATTCAGGTCTGAGGTTTATTCATTTAGCATTGGATTCCATGTTTGTCTCCTAGTAGGAGCACTGTATGATTTACTGCTAAATGATATAAATTTGGTTTCTTTTTTTATAACATGACTCATAGACACTAGCCAATTTCTTCATCTGATATTCAAACGAAGAATCAGAACAACTATCTGTTGGACTTTCTAAGAGATGACATGAGAATCTACATTCTAAGGGATTTCCAATGAATTTTGAGCTTATATAGTTTATCTTTTAAATGCCAACTTTCGAACTCTGTCACCATCACCACCATCAGCACTTCAAATGTAATCTTACCATATTAATTACTCAGAATTTCTGCAGCATATTTTTCTGAGACTGAAAAAGTTATGTTAAGAATAACAAATTATGATTCAGGTCATGATCAAAAACTAGTATTGGAAAGCCGGGCATGGTGGTGCATGCTTGTAATCCCAGTACTTGGGAGGCGGAGACCGGAGGATCCGGGTCCGTGGCTAGCCTCAGCTACTTAGTGAGGCCTCTGCAACTTCGTGAGACCTGGTTTCAAAATAAAAGTATAAAAAATAGGGCTGGGGATGTAGCTCGGAGGTAGAAAGCCCCTGGGTTCAATCCCCAGTTCTGAAAAAAAAAAAAACTAGTATTGGAATTAACCTTATGTAATAAGGAATTATAAAATGAAACAAAACATAATTTTCAAAAACTTTTCCGTTGTTGAATAATGGAAAATGTAAAGCTGTCATCCTTGAAAGACAAAAAGCTCATGGGGTGAGTTTTCCCTCCTCTCTGGCTTTCTGACTGGGAGAGATTTGCAAATCATTTTTCAGAGAAAAATAAACAGAGATCAACTATCTTTCAGGATGGAGGAAAATGGGTAAAATAAATGGATATTAAAGTTTGGGACTTTAAGTCATCTGGAATTGTTAGTGCAGGGACTTGAGGAGAGGAATCCACAGAGAAGTCTGAGAAATTAGCATAGATGTTCCCATCAAGTGTTGGCCAAATTCTAAGTTGTGCATGTGTAGGGCATAATTCTGTGAGAACATGCAAAGAACAACTGCTGGAGGACTGAAACGGGGACAGAGATTGTAGAGGTCTCCCAGTGCTGGGGAGACATTGGTGCTCCCATCCAGCCAGACGGAGAGAATTTGAGGAACAACCTGAGCATTAAGTTGAGAACTAGTACTCATGTCTGTGGAGCTAGGGCCATAGCCTGAGAGTGAGGACCACAGGCAAGTATTAAGAGCAAATGGGATCAAGGGGATCTGACATAAATTTAAGAACTGATCAGAATAATGAGAGGAAAACGATGTACTCTAGAAGCTCAACAATATATTACTTCTAACATTCAGCACACAATAAAATTACCAGATATACAAGAAGCAAGAAGATGAGATCCATCATCAACAGAACAATGGCCAATAGAAGACCTACAAATGTGCCAGGGGTGGTGGCCCATGCCTATCATCCCAGTACTTGGAAGGCTGACACAGGTTCAAGGTCAGCCTCAGCAATTTAGCAAGACCCTGTTTCAAAATAAAAAATAAAAAGGGCTGGGGGTAGGGTACCTCTGGGTTCAATCCTCACTACCAAAAAATAAAAATAAATAAGACCAATAAGTGACCTAAATGTTGGAATTACCAGTAAAAGTTTTAAGAGAGCTATTGTAAATATGTTAAAAGAATTTAGCAGAAAACATGGACAAAAGCCGGGTATGGCATTGCACGCTTGTAATCCCCGTACTTGGGAGGCTGAGACAGGAGTATCGCAGGTTCACAGCCAGCCTCAGCAATTTAGTGAGGCACTCAGAAACCTAGTGAGACCCTGTTTCAAAATAAAGAATAAAAAATAGGGCTGGGGGTGTAGCTCGGAGTTAGAATGCCCCTGGGTTTAATCCCTAGTACTGTAAAAAAAAAAAAGGAAAAAAACCATGGGCAAAAATATAGACAGCTGGATAATTTTGGCAAATAGTTAAAACTTTAGAAAAGGAACAAATGGAAATTTGAAAACTGAAATTTAGATATATATATATATATAGAGAGAGATATAACAAATAATTTGTTGAAGCGATTAACACTAGATTTAAAAAAGTTTTAGTAATATCCATATCAAGTCAATAGAAATGATCTAATCTAACATACAGAGAAGAAAACTAAAGTGATGAAAGATGTAGATCAAACTTTCTTTTTTGTTTTGTTTTGTTTCAAATTTTAGTACAAACATCAGCCAACACATGCAAGAATTCCATCAAATTCCAGGAGAACGAATAAGTAGAAAGACCACACTGGTGCACATCAAACGGAAACTAAAGCACACCAAACAAAAAGAGCAAATTTTCAGGGATTCAGTAATTAGAATGATGGCTGTACTTAAATCAGAATGAAATGAAGGTGAAAAGAGAATAGAACATCATCATATGGAAAAAACCTGTTTGCCTAGAATGTCCAGCAAAAATATTTATCCAAAAATAAAGGCAAAATAAGATATTTCAGACAAACAAATGCTCAGTAAGTTCAATGTCAGTGGACACACACCACATAAACACAAAGGAAGTTCTTAGGTTGAAGAGAAATGTTCTCAGATGAAAATCTGGATCTCCCTGAAAATGAGATACATGAGGGTAAATGTGGAAGATTATTTTTTAAATGTCTAAGAATACATTGATTGGAATAATGAAGGAACAAAGAATACTTGGGGCATCTACAAAACAAAGATCAAAGATGGTAGGCTTCAACCCAATCATATCACTACAATAAACATAGATTAAATCGCTTTATTTAAAAGACAGTGATTGTCAGACTTGAAAAAAAAGACCTAAATAAGTGCTGTTTTCAAGGGGTATATATTAAGTATAAAGACAAAGATATGTTAAAAGTAAAAGGGTAGGACATGTACTATGAAAACACTAATAAAAAAGTTCAATGTGGCTATACTGATATAGACTAAGCAGACTAAAAAGACAGTAGTATTAAGAGAGAAAGAAGAAGAATTCATAATGACAAAAGTGTCAATTCATCAGGTAGATATAACAACCTTCAATACATTTAACTGCATAACAGTTTCATGGTGCTTGAAAAAATGAGAAAAATAATGGGGAAATCCATGATCTCACTTGAAGAGTTTAACACTTTTCTCTCAGTAATTCATAGATTAATTTGACAATGAAAATCAGTAAGAATAAAGAAAATTGGGAGAACACAGTTAATTAACTTAACCTAATTAACATTTGTAGTGCAGTACACCCACCAAGTAAGTAGGAAGTATTACTTTCAAGTGTAAATGAAACATATGCCAAATATACCATATCTTGGGCCTTAAAAATGAGTCTTTTTTTAGTTTATCACCATTTTTTTTGTGTGTGTGGTACTGGGAATTGAACCCAGGGATGTCCTACCTCCAAGCTACATCCCCAGCCATATTTTGTTAATTATTTTGAAACAGGGTTTCACTACATTGCGGAAGACCTCACAAGTTGCTGAGGCTGGCTGCGAACCTGTGATCCTCCTGTCTCAACCTCCCAAGTACTGGGATTACAAGTGTGTGCCGGCTATCACCAGTTTTTCATATGCTTTTATTGGTGCGTTACAGTCTCACATCATAATGTAAATCATGTTGACAGTGAGTGTGGCTCAGCAGTAATGCATGCTTAGCATGTGTAAGGCCCGTGTTCAATTCCCAGTATAGAAAAAAAGCCTTAATAAATTAAAATTTAAAAGATCAAGACCTCTGAAATGGACCAAAAGTCTCAAAGGGGATATTAGGCAGAAAGGAGACACTGGAAAAAAATTAAAAATTTAAAACTTTTAAAGGTTCATGATCTGACTCCACCCTGTGGAGTGTGTCCAGTCAGGCAGAAGCCTTGAAAGTCCACGCCTTTAATCACTCCTCTCCTTACCTGAGATACTTGGTGAAAATATGGTGAATGAAAAGAACAAGGATCACACCCCACTGCTAATTGTTGCCAAAGAAGCCTGAAGGTTAAAAAAAAAAGGCTGGTTTAACAAGTCGCCTTGGCTAACTGCCTTGCTTTCTGCCCTGATGGGCCCCCTAATAATTCTATTTCTCTTGCTCACTATAGGCCCCTGCGTGATTAACCGCTTAGTAGCTTTTATTAAAGAACGCATCAATGCTGTTCAGGTCTTGGTGCTTCGTCAAAATTACCAACCCCTAGGTCAGGCA
>PVJS01051506.1:0-13950 GCA_004027185.1 Glis glis
TCTCTCTCTCTCCTTAGTGAGGCCCTCCGCAACTTCGTGAGACCCGGTTTCAAAATAAAGTATTAAAAAAAAATAGGGCCAGGGGTGTAGTGCAGAGGTAGAACGCCCCTGGGTTCAATCCCCGGTACCGCAAAAAAAAAAAGTCTCATAAGAAACATATTACTTTTTTCTTAATGACAAAAAAATCACCACAATAACTATGCCCATAAAAGCAAGTGTCTGAAGAGGATGCACAACGACTATACAACGACTATAACTAGTCACTTTTTCCTTAAAACTTACATATCAAAGCTGAATATATGCATACCTGTGTGTGTGTGTGTGTGTGTGTGTGTGTGTGTGTGTGTTTTACTAGAGATGGAACCCAGGGGCATTCTACCTCTAAGCTACACCCCCAGCCCTATTTTATTTTTTTGTTTTTGAAACAGGGACTCACTAAGTTGAGGGCTTTGCTAAGTTCCTGAGGCTGGGTGAGAACCTGCGATCCTCCTGTGTCAGCCTCCCAAGTACTGGGATTACAGGTGTGTGCCACCACGCCTGGCTATGCATAACTTACGAATCAGCATTTCATTCAGAGGTGTAAGCAAACGAATATATGTACACATATGTTGACCAAAGGACATAGGAAAGAGTGCTCATACAGCATTATTCACACTAGCCCTGAACCGGAAACTCAAACATCTACCAAGAGTAGAATGGATAATTAAGTTGGGAGCCATTCATAAAATGTAGTACTATACAGCAGTGAGAATCAACAAAATGACAACTATTATGCAACAACATGGATTTATCCCCACAATTTCAACATGTTGAATGAAAACAGACACACACACACACACACACACACACACACACACACACACACACACACCTGCATACCTCCATTCACGTAAGTTTCAAAACTGGCAAAACTGACTTATGTATAAAAAGCAAGGGGCTGGGATTAAAGCCTGGAGGTAGAGCACTTGACTAGCATGTGTAAAACTCTGAGTTCAATCCCCAGCACTGAAAAAATAAGAATAGTGTGGTTACTTCAGGAAGGGGGTAACCGTGACGAAAAGAATCAGGAAAGGGGCTTCTAAGAATAGTTTCAAACATTCTATCTCTTCTGTGAAAATTCACTGAAATGCACACAGATTTAAACAGTTTTCTGTATGTAAATTTTACTTCAGTAAACAGGAAAAAATCATATGCAACCTCAATTCTATAAAAATCAATTATTTATTTATTATTTTTTTTTTTTGGTACTGGGGATTGAACCCAGGGGCATTCTACCTCCAAGCTACACACCCAGTCCTATTTTATTTTTATTTTGAAACAAGGTCTCACTAGCTTGATGAGAGTCTCACTACTTTCTGAAGCTATCCTCCAACCTGAGATCCTCCTGTCTCGGCCTCCTAAGTACTGGGATTGTAAGCATGCACCAACACGCCCAGCTTTATAAGAATAAATTCTTAAAATCTTATTTCAAATACAACAAACATTCTAATTTAAATTGACTTTTTTTTTTTTTGGCAGTACTAGTGACGGAACCCAGGGGGATTCTGCCGCTCAACTACACCACAGCCCTTTTTCTTTTTTTATTTTGAGAAAGTATCTCACTAAATTGCTGAGGCTGGTCTTGAATCTACAATCCTCCTGTCTCAGCCTCCTAGGAACTGGGATTACAGGCATGCACCACCACACATGGCTTAAATCTGACAAATCTTCTGGCACACTATATAAACATCTCTAAGTTATGCACTGTGTAAAGGATAATTTTAAATAAGTTTACAAATGCTAAAATCATACAGAGTAAGTTTTCTAACCACAATGGAACTGAATTAGAAACCAGTAACAATAAGATAAATAACTAGAAAAATCCCAGTAATTGGAACACAAATCATAAATAAAAGAACAGATTACAGAAAAGTTAGAAAATGTTCTAAACAATAATGAAAACACAATATATCAAAATGTGTTGGATGAGCCAGGCACAGTGGCACACACCTGTAATCCCAGTACTTGGGAGGCTGAGACAGGAGGATATGCACACAATGGAATTTTATTCAGTCATAAAGAACAAAATTATGTCATTTGCAGAAAAATGGATGGAACTAGGGAACAGTATGCTAAGTAAGATTAGCCAGTCTCAGAAAGTTAAGGGATGTAGCCGGGCATGGTGGCACACGCTTGTAATCCCAGTACTTGGGAGGCTGAGGCAGGAGGATTGCAGGTTCAGGGCCAGCTTCAGATACTTAGTGAGGCCCTCCACAACTTAGTGAGACTCTGTTTCAAAATAAAGAATAAAAAATGGGACTGGGGGTGTAGCTCGGAGGTAGAATGCCCCTGGGTTCAATCCCCAGAACGCAAAAAAAAAAAAAAGAAAGTTAAGGGATGTATGTTCTCTCTCATATGTGGAAGGTAGAGAGAAAATAGGGGGTGATGCAAATTGTCCACATCATCATAACTGTGCTGGCAGCCGCACGACTATATACATGTCAGGTCCCTGAAAATACAATAAATACAGGGGAGTTTTGTTGCATGGAAGTTATATCAATCAAGCTTATTAAAATAAAAAGTTGTAAACTTCATCGTGAAATTGAGGTAACAATCTATCACAAAGTACTCAGGGATCACAGTAAAAGGCCAGAGATGCATTAAACATCCCACAAAACAGATTATCTGGCCCAAAATATCAATAGTGCTGAGGTTGAGAAACACTGAAATAAAAAAAGAATTAAAGCCAATGGCAGAAATGAAATAGAAAATAGGAAATAATAGTGAGCATCAATAACCTGAAATCTGACTTAAAAAAATCAATAAAATTGATAAACTACTTTTTTTTTGCGGTACCAGGGATTGAACCCAGGGGCATTCTACCTCCGAGCTACACCCCCAGCCCTATTTTTTATTCTTTAATTTGAAACAGGGCCTCACTAAGTAGCTGAGGCTAGCTGCGAACCCAGATCCTCCGGTGTCAGCCTCCCAAGTACTGGGATTATAAACGTGCACCACCATGCCCACCTTGATAAATTACTTCTAAGACTAATGAAGAGACATAAATTATAATGCAAAAGAAACAGTACCAGAAACCAGAGTGTGCATCACTACAGACCCTACATATGTTACAAAAGTAAGAGGACTGGGAGTGTAACTCAGTGGAAGAGCACAAGCTAAAGGCCCTGGGCTTGATCCCCAACATAAAAAAAAAGAATATTATGAACAACATTGTCATGATTTTCCATAACATCTAATCTACAATCTAAATATGTACAAAATTTTTAAAAGATACAAATTATCAAAACTGTCTCTAGAAAAAATAGAAACCCCAAATGGCCCTGCATCTAGAAAAGAAATTGAATTAAAAAAAAACTCCACAGTGAAAACTCCAGGCCCATAAGTCTTCATTAGCAAATTTTACCAAGCATTTAAGGAATAAATAAACCCAATCCTACATAAAATATTTCAAAAAAATAAAGAGGAAGAAGAAACACTTCCCAATTAATTTTATGAGGCCAATATTAATCTGATACCAAAACGGTTTTTTAAAGTCAGTAGATTAAGTATGATGCTGATGATAAATACTATAAAATATTGGGCTTTTTGTAACAATAACCCCTAATCAATGATTCTACAGAAAAATAAGATTCACTTACTTCTTTTTGATTTATGGTGCTATTTCCAGAAATATAATCTACCTTACAAAGGACAATTGATTGGATTATAATATGCAGATGTTAAAGTGATAGTATGAAATATACCACACCCACACCTAGAATTCTAAATTTTAAATTAGTAACTTAAGTGCATTAACTGTTACCAATCATGATTACCTAAACCAATCCTAACATATTCAGTACTGATGATAATACACTGTCCAGAGTTTATATGGAAAATGAAGATCACTTATTCTATTATTCATATAGAATATTCTATCACAGAGGACAAGAGTGGTATCAAAATCAAATACCTAGCCTGGTGTGGTGGCACACGCTTGTAATCCCAGTACGTGGGAGGCTGAGACCGGAGGATCCGGGTTCATAGCCAGCCTCAGCTACTTAGTGAGGCCCTCTGCAACTTAGTGAGACCCTATTTCTAAATAAAGAATAAAAAATAGGGCTGGGGTGTAGCCTGGAGGTAGAATGCCCCTGGGCTCAATCCCAGTACCTCCAAAAAACAACAATAACAAAAAATCAAACACCTGAAAATTCCCAATTCGTCTTAATACCAAGGAAAACTTAGTATATTTTACCCTCTAGTCTCTTTTATTACATAACAGGAAAAGTTCTTTACAGTTTCTCAAAAGGGAATCCAAAATTGCCTGCCTCAATTATCAAAATCAAAATAAAGAAAATCAGTTGCTTTATCAAAATATTCAACTCACTGAAGGTTAAAATTACATTCTTCTATAATTTAGAAATGCCCATTTCAAATGACTTCAAAGATCTGGTCATTTAGCCTCCAAAAATAGTGTTTTTCAGGGCTCAGGGTTTAGCTCAGTAGTAGAGTACTTACCTAACGCGCACAAGGCCCTGGGTCTGATCCTCAGCACCACAAAGAAAAGAAAAATGGATTCCAGGCATGATAGCACACACCTGTAATCCCAGTACTTGGGAGAGGCTGAGAAAGGAGGATCACGGGTTTGAGGCCAGCCTCGGAAACATAGCAAGGCTATAAGCAATTTAGCAAGACTCTGTTTACAAATAAAAAATAAGATAGGGCTGGGGGTCTAGCTTGGAGGTAGAATGCCCCTGGGTTCAATCTCCAGCACCACAGGGGGTGGGGGAAGGAAAGAAAAATGGTGCTTTGAAAGACTATCAAAAATATTTCCCATAATAAACAAAAGCAAAGAAATAAGCACCACATGGAAACCCTTTTATTCAATGTCATAAAACTAAATAAAAAGAAAATCCTTAACACATTTCCCTGTAATGTATGCAGTAACACTAATAACAACATTATGTACTGACCCAAATATTTTCTAAGCAGAAATTAGTTCCTTATATAAAACATAAGGGATCTTGCTCTAATACCAAGTAATACAACTCTTACATCTCCCTAAATATACGTTGAAGTTAAACAATGGACAAGTATGTATCATGAATCTATAGCATTCATATAACAACTTATTATAATCTATTTCCTATAAAGCTAAACAATTTATCCTCTGTACTTTTCATCTGACACAAATAAAAATGGCCTTTTATAGCATCTTATTGTCTTGTGTTATCATTTTATATATGTATATATCTCTTTAAACATACAATAAGCTCCTCTGTGGCACATATAGCAACAGTCCTATATAAGTTCAATGAATTTGGTTGCTAATTACCTTCAAGACAGCAGTTTCAATAACTAGTGAAAAAGGAAACAAATTGCAAAGAGTTTAAAAAGAGCACTGACAGGGAGGCATTAAAAGAAATAGGCATGCTGGGTGTTAGGGTGCATATCTGTAATCACAGTACTTGGGAGGCTGAGACAGGAGGATCCCAGATTCAAGGCCAGCCTCAACAATTTATTGAAACCCTGTTTCAAAATTTTTTTAATTATATTTTAGGGCTGGGTAGAATGCCCCTGGCTTCAATTCCCAATATCTAAATAAATAAAAGCAACAGGCACAGACCACACATTTCAGGAAGGCAAAGCAGATAAACAGAGCACTAACACACACATAAAATTTCAGGCTACAGTCCTTGAGCCGAGAGAGAGAGAGAAAATATGAATGTGTGTGTGGGGGGGTGCTGGGGATTGAACTCAGGGACATCCTACCTCCAAACTACACCCCCAGCTCTATCAAATTTTTTATTTGGAAACAGGGTCTTGGCTGGGCCTGAACCTGCGATCCTCTTGTCTCAGCCTCCTAAGTACTGGGATTACAGGCATGCACCACCACACCCAGCTCTGCCAGTATTTTTATATGTACAAAACCAAAATAAAAAAATAAAAACAATCTAACCAAAAAAATGCAAGGAAAAAAAGATAAGAAATTTTTAAAATGCATACTTAAATTATACCAGCACTATAATATCAGACTAAAAATAGGATCTGGAAATATATTTTGTCAAACTATATGATCAAACCTCTCTTTGATTAGATTAATATCTGGAAAACTGTCCTCACTGAAGGAAAAAAGGACAAAGAATCATGCCACATCCAAAAGGAGGAAATGTTTTTTATTTCTAAGGAGAAATTTAGAAGAGAAGGCTTTCTGCAAATCAACAGCCCTGTGTGGTTACTATAATGTATCACTGCTTTCAATTCAGCTTGCTATGCTATTAAAGTCAACTGCCACCTGCGCTATAAGGCTTAAGCGAATCACTTAAACCATCTCTTGACCACATGTATTTTAATCATAAAATGAGTGATAATATCTTATCTTACCTTCATAAAGCAGAGAATTGTACCAGATGAATCTTGAATTCCCTTTCTATGATTTGTGATCTTCCACAACATATAGTCAATTATTTTGAGAAAAATGTTTCTCAAATAGGAAGACAAACATTTGTCCTACCGATTTACAAGGAATGATCATGCGAGTCTCCTTCAAACAATACTCTATATAAAGGGATATATCCTTAAGAAACCCAGGAACAGCAAACTTATGCTTCAGTAAGACACTTAATGGAAAGCCTGAGTTAGTTTAGTGTGTGACATAATTTTTGAGAATTTTTCATTTAATCCAGTTTTGGTAAAAGAACATCAAAAAACATACCTCAAAGGATGTGTTCATCTCTCAACATGCAGAAAATACTGAAGAACAATACTAACACTATGAACAGTCTAACTGCTACTAATCTCCATTTTTGTCCTGAAACTTTATGAGTTCTCTATTGGACAAAGACCCAGAAACTATTTTTTAATGTAGAAAATTTGAAAAGCACAGAATAATAGAAAGAAATCTCACAAAAATAAGTCTTCATTCAATTCTTCAATAAAAAAATAGGCATATGTTTAAAGATAAAAAGAAGACAAACATCTCAAATTACTTTTACTGGAAAAATTCTCTGTACCCTAGAAAAAGAATTCACAACTGCCCCCCAAAAACCCTAAAAAATCCATGAAGATAGCCAAAAAGGATATAAAGCTGAAAATATAACAATACAATCATTCCTTCTAAAATAAAACATTTCTTTATTCTGCATTTTAAGAAAAGTTAAACCAAAGCCTTATAAGCAACAAGAAAGCTTTTTTTTTTAATGTCCCAGTCTTAGCAGATGAAATGGAAATACTGCTGATGATGTGAGATTAGAGAAAAAAATGTCCATCAACTTGAAATTAAAGCATAAATTGGTAACTTACTACTTTCCAGGTCACCTTAAAACAATACAATCACTACGTATGTGTCACAGGCTCATACCGTACTGACCGCCAACACTGACAGATTTCTGGTTCTTTTGATATCCTTTTATTTTCATAACATAAGATGACAGTTGATGTTCTTTACAATTAAGTGTAGCATCCTGTGGTCTACTATAATATACTTTTTTAAAAGGATTGGCAATTTGGAGATTTTTATTCTTCAAATACTATATATTATTTTCTTTTCTAAATGTATTATCATTAACATTCCTTAGAACACAAAGTAATCACAGAGTTTGCCAAAGCAGGGGTTGCATTTCCTCCCATCATTTCTCTTCCCAGTCTAATATGGTACTCAGAACAAAACTCGGTTTCCATTTAAGACAGCCAACCTCAAGTCTGAAATTTTCCATTCTTTGAGAAACACCTGCTGTGTAGTGAGCACTGTAATACGTACTGGAGATAAAAGGTTTGCCCCCATGTAGTTTTTAGTCCAATGAATGAGCCACAAACCTAAGAAACAACCAGATAACCGTATTTCTACAAATGTGATGAACATCCCGGAGAAAGAGGGGTGCCATGAAGTATGTAAAGACCTGATCTACTACAGCGGATGAGGAATGGTTTCCCTGAGGAAGCTCTGGGCACACTGAAGGAAGAGCATTATTAGATAGAATTAATTTGGCAAGACGGAGGGAAAATGATTGCCAGCAGGGAAGAGAGGAGATGCAAAGACCTTGAGGTAAAAGGAAACACGATACGATGAAGGACTGAAAGAAAGCCAACCAATGGAATGAATGAGAATCGCAGCTGTAAGGATGCCGGGGGAGGCCACCACAGCTGTCCAGGTGAGATGAAGGCTGAGATTAGGAGAACAGTCTTAAAGTTAAGATTAAAGAAGACAAAATCGAGAGGTATTTGGGGAGAAATAAGTGTTACATTGAAGCCATGGGTCATGGCTTCAATGAGGACATGAGGACAGATCTTGAGACTTTTTCAGTTGGGAGACGAAAGAGTAGAGCTGGGAATCTCAATCTTGATGCTCCCTGGTGAGCCAGACTGCAAGGAGCTATGGCAGCCAGGGTCTCCAAGGGCAGTGACATCTTAGCAAGGTTGATCTTAGGAAGGGCGCCAGAAAGCTGCGGCTAAGATTACAGTAAAATCAAGGGTGCACTTAAAAAATAATTATACACTACAGGGCTCACCTCCCAATTGTCAGATAAAATTACTAGGATCTGCAAGGTATACACTTGTAATATCACCTTGTATCATTTATTTTCTCTCCTTTCTACTCTGTGAAAAGATTTCAAGACTTAGAGAAAAGGAGGAATAGGAATCTATATTATGAGTCAACTACTTCTCAGAATAAATTTATAAAGTAACATTTTGTGTCAGAAATATCACAGTAAACCTGAGAATGTTAGGGAAAAAAGTCAGCTGTCATTATAACTTAAAGATGACACAATGCCAGAGAAACAAATGTCATCTTATGATGTAAGATATCAAAGGTTAAGATGTGGAAGGATGGGCAACTTTCACACAGGTAGTTTTTTGATCTAGGAAAAAAATGACATACTCATCAACTCTATTCCTTTCCTTCTTTCAGATGATGAATAAATGGAAATTTCTACAAGTCATCTTTCTGTTTTATGTAACCAGTATAATAAAACTTCTATTATGCCCAACAGTGAGCTTAAAGTTCATAGGAAACCTTACAAATGGACTACTTCCCAAATACCCCAGTATTGCAATTTTTTATTCCGCTCTCATATTTCTATGAAACAGAAATTTTAAATAAATGGCTAAGGAGAAATGATTTCTGGTGTTTCACTTTAACGTAGTTTTTTTTTCATTATTTTCTCTTTATAAGTCTAAACCCCACACCTGGGTTGGTAGACCTAGATTAAGATAATATATTCTAAAATCTCTTTCTTTCTTTCTCTTTCTTTCTTCTTGCTACTTAAATTCTCATGAAAAATTACCTTCCTTAGTCTTAGGTCACTAAATGTACATGTATTCTCCCTTGTGTGCTGTCAGGACAACATAGTACACTTGTAGTTTTACAAATTTCTGACATGCTGTGTTAAAACACAGTAACTCATACTGTAGTACCACACAATACAGTAGAAGCCTAACAGGACCACTATCATGAAAGAAAAACGTCACTTAGTCAAAACCCCAAGCTGAGCAAGTGTAAGAAAACAGATGACACTTCCTATTAATGACCTACAACGTAATTAGTAAGATCCAGAAAATGAATGTCTTACTTATGCCTCTGTAATCCTTGAGGTGTAAATAAAAACACCACATCTGCAATGATGGGAAGATATACTGAATTACTAATATAGTAACTCATCTCTAAAACTGTCAATAAATCAAAGTCATAGAACTTCAGGGAAAAAGAGACCTTGGTATCTAATACCTACTCTCATTTTGCAAATGAAAACAGTAAGGGAGAGAGAAGAAATATAATGAGATTTCTACAAAATAAGAAAGACTTAAATACTTGTACAGTGACTGAACCCAGGTCTGGTTTCCTATATGGTACTTTTTCCATGTCTCCAAGTTAAAAAAAAAACTTTGTTTTAATCTACATATGGACTGAAACATAAATAAATTCCTAAATAGATTCCTGATAGTTTAACAAGAAAAACTATAAGGGCAAGCAAATTTATATTTATTTTTAAATGTTGTATATCATACTACCTATTTTCAACTTATATATATATATACCATACCACAACAAACTCTCTAGACTCACAAACACATAAATACAGCATCTTAAACTTAAGGCTAACTACTTTTACTTTGTGTCTGTGTGGTACCGGGGATTGAACCCAGGGGCATTCTACCTCCGAGCTACACCCCCAGCCCTATTTTTTATTCTTTATTTTGAAACAGGGTCTCCCTAAGTTGCGAAGGGCCTCACTAAGCTGCTGAGGCTGGCCGTGAACCTGCAATCTTCCTGTCTCAGCCTCCCAAGTACTGGGATTACAAGTATGCGCCGCTACACCTGGTTCTACTTTTATAATTAAAAAAAATTAAGTTTAAAAAATACAGAATAGTCTTAAGAAAAGCATCCAAAATGGAAACATGCCGCTCTGAAGACAAGTCAAAGGCAGAAGAGTGAATCCCAGTGCTGCTTCAGTGATGGCCGCAGTGCAGAGTGGGAAGGTCCGGTCTCATGAGATAACTACAGGAGCCTCAGGTTCTCCGCCTCGAGATCCTGCTGCTGCTCCCTCCTGCACCCGCCTCCCCAGATGACGCCCAGCCACCTGGCTGGAGCTTCCCAATGCCTTCAGGGAAACGTGGTTATCCACAGATTACTCTTCCCCTCCCCAGATGAATCATTCTCCATTTTCTCCAGACAAGGTTTAGGGAATCAGAAATATAGACCTCATTTAATTTTCTCTTATCAATGGAAAAGGTGTCATCTGTTGACCTTCTTTTAAGAAAGGCCTTTTGAAAACTTTCTATGAGATGAATCCTGGTTCCCTGAACAAAAACACGGAAGAGACAATCAGACACTACCAAAAAATTTCAAAAGTTGAAGTCAACTATGTCTTGAGTAGTACATTTAGACAAGCGTATTCTAAAGGATCTGTCTGCTTGAGGGATAAGCTTCTTTCTCTTTCTCTCTCTCTCTCTCTCTCTCTCCCCCGCTCTCGCTCTCTCTCTCTTTCTTTCCTGTGGTACTAGGGATTGAACCCAGGGGCATTCTACTTCCAAAGCCCTTTTTATTTTTATTTTTTCGTTTTGAAACAAGGTCTCGCTAGGTTACTGAGAGTCTCGCTGTGTTGCTGAGGCTGTCCTCAAATTTGCTATCCTCCTGTCTCGGCCTTCCAAGTACTGGGATTACAGGCGTGCGCCATCACACCTGGCTCCTTTCTTCTTTTTGCTTTATAGCCTCTTTACCAATCCAATCATTAAATAAGATGCAAAATGTCCACAGCATGGTCTTTTTTCCCTCCTCCTTAAACAACAAACAGACCATTCCTATTCTACCTTCCTATTCTACGTAAATATTTGTATTCCTTCAACAGAGCCCTTCTGCTTTACATCCTGCCACAGCTCTCTCTTGCTTTTAAAAATTCTTGTCGGACCATCCTAAACTTGGAAAGAAAAATGAAAGCTGGCCCAAGATTACTTTTAGCACATGGCTACATGCACGGACACACGCTTAGTAACATAGACCTTCCATCTTAATAATCCCAGAAAGAACTTTTAAAGTTGTCTTTCCTTCAATTCCTTCCCTCCCACACAAAGCCAGGCTATAATTCCCAGGCTTTATTATTTTAAAAGTGCCAAATCCCTAGGGTAATGACCAAGAAATCCATTTTGTATTGCTCCAGAGTTGGTATTAGAGGAAACACATAGGTCAGTAGGATTAGCACCTCTGCGTCTGTGCTCCCTCCCGCCAGTTCTTCCTAAGTCCCCCAGGTTGCTACCTGTTGGCAGTGCTGGTATTGCTGCTCCCACTGCTGTGTTTCTGTGCCCGGCTCAACCTCCGTGGGGGCTTTGAATGCTGTAGCCGCGCGTTCGGCATGGAGGGGAACGATGAGGCGTAGCCATGTTCACACTCTGAAGAGAGCAAGAAAAAAAAAGTGTAAGAATACAGAAATCTAAATCCACAGCTCCACAAATCCAAGGTCCTTACAGCAACAGATTTTGAAAAGAGGTCAAATGTTTCTACTCTTTTTGGTTAGAAGACAAAAATCCCAGTACTTGTGACATACACACACCCAACCTACCTTGAAGGCATACTGGTTAACTCCTCTAAAGCAAATGTCTCCCTCCTCCTCAAAATACTTTTCTCCAAGAATTTTTTGCTGCTAGCAGGGCACAGTGGTGCACGCCTATAATCCCAGTACTTGGGAGGCTGAGACAGGAGGATCACTGGTTTGAAGCCAGCCTCGGCAACTTAATGAGGCTCTCAGCAACCTAGTGAGACCCTGTTTCTAAATAAATAAAATCGGGCTGGGGGGTATAGCTCAGAGGTAGAAGGCCTTTGGGTTCAATCCCCAGTACCACACACAAAAAAATAATAATTCTTTGCTGCTGTTGTTGTCTGGTACTGGGGATTGAACCCAGGGACATTCTACCTCCAAGCTACACCCTCAACCCTTTTTATTTTGAAAAAGAGTCTCACTAAGTTGCTGAAGCTGGCCTTGAACTTACAATCCTCCTGACTCAGCCTCCCAAATACTCGGATTACAAGTGTGTGCAAGCGCTCCAAGAATGTTGGCTTTCTCCAAGATGTTTGCTTTACCCTAATTTCTTTTCTTTTTCTTTCTTTCTTTCTTTCTTTCTTTTTTTTTTTTGTGGGACTGGGGATTGAACTCAGAGGCATTCTACCTCTGAGTTACACCCCCAGCTCTATTTTTTAGTTTTTTTAGTTTTATTTTGAAACAGGGTCTCATTAGGTTAACAAATCTCACTACTTGTTGAGGCTGTCCTGGAACCTGCGATCCTCCTGTCTCAGCCTCCCAAGTACAGGGATTACAAGGGTGCGCCACCACGTCCGTCTTTACCCTAATTTCTAAGCCCAGTTACCATTTGCTACAATGATTTCACCTCAAAATTTCCGTTTTCCTTTAACTCTCTTTATTCTCCACTCTCCAAGCTCCACATTTCTGTGTACTCCAAATATTTCAATCACCAAGTTTTACAGGAACCTTTCTCTCTGGACACCAGGGTTCCCAGAACTCCCACTCTTCATATCTCAATATACTAACCTCTATTCCCCCTTTGGAGTCCCATCCCTAAAGGATTCCATCTCATCACACCTCTGATCCTCGCCACTGTGTGGGGTCCCGCTCGCTGGACAGCAGGCATTGCCCTTCCTCCCGCACCCACAGCCACCCAGCTCCCACCGCCTTCCTGCAGACCTGGCTCTCCGCTGTCACCTCAAGTTCGCAGGCTCACCCTCCCACCCCGCCTCGGGTCGGCTCACCGCGCAGGTCTCCTCCGGCCACTCCCCCAGGACCCCAGTCTCTGCACGCCACCTCCCCTCCCGAGCGCCACCACTCACGCGCGCATCTCTCACTCGCGCCTGCCCCCCACGCGCGCGCACTCTCGCACACCTCCACTTGCAAACTCACCTGCACCCCGGCACCCCGCCCTGCCCTCCCACGCGCGCGCCCTCTCGCACACCTCCACTTGCAAACTCACCTGCACCCCGGCACCCCGCCCTGCCCTCCCACGCGCGCCCGCCCCGCCCGGCCGCGCCGCACTCCCCGCGCCGAGCAGGAGCGCGCGGGCTCAGGCAGCGCCGAGGCGGCGGCGCACAGCCGTTACCTCGCTCCCGGCGCTCCAAAAACTCGGCGGCCTCCAGCAGGCGCTGCACGTTGATCAGCCGCACCCGCTCCATGGGCACCGCGGGTGGCGACCGGCCTCTCCGCGCTCCCGTTCCCCGCCGACAGGAGGCGCCGCAGGCGGCTACAGTCCCGCACCGCCCCCGGACATGTGTGGCGGGCGGGCGGGCCAGCCCGGCCCCGGCTCGGCGCGCTCTCCGCCGCCCCCGCCGCGCCCGCCGCGCCCGCCCCGCAGCCGGCAGCCCGCGCGCGGTTTGTTTACCTCTCCGCGCGAGCACGGGGGAGGGGCGGGAGCAGCGCAGGGCACGCCCCCTCCCGCCCCGTCCCGCCCCTTCCGCTGCCCCCTGGGAAACGT
>PVJS01051507.1:0-13949 GCA_004027185.1 Glis glis
GGATTGAACGCAGGGGCGTTCTACCTCTGCGCTACGCCCCCGGCCCTATTTTTTATGCTTTATTTTGAAACCGGGTCTCACGAAGTTGCGGAGGGCCTCACTAAGGAGAGAGAGAGAGAGAGAGAGAGAGAGAGAGGGAGAGAGAGCAAGAGAGCTGAGCCTGGCCGTGAACCCGGATTCTCCCGTCTCTGCCTCCCAAAGTACTGGGATTACAAGCATGCGCCACCACGCCCGGCCAGTTCTGTGATATTAATGCATTCATTCATATTGTTATGCAGCTAGCACCACCTCCATCCCCAGAACTGTTTCGTCTCCCCCGCTGAAATGCTCTGTCCACTGAACTAACTCCCTAGTCCCTCTCCCCTCAGCTCCTGGCAATCACCATTATACTTTGCCTACATGAATCTGACTACTCTAAGAATCTCATATAAGTAGAATCGTTCAATATTTTTCCTTTTATGATTGGTTTCTTTCACTTAGCACAATGTCTCCAAAGTTGTAGAAGCTTTTAGGGTGTGTGTGTGTGTGTGTGTGTGTGTGTGTGCGCGCACATGTTATTGGGGATTGAACCCAGGGGCATCCTACCTCTGAGCTGTACCCCCAGCCCTTTTATTTTTTTATTTTTTGAAACAGGGTCTCACAGATTGCAGCTATAAGTTGCTGAGGCTGGCTATGAACCTGTGATCCTCCTGTCTCAGCCTCCCAAGTACTGGGATTACAGGCATGTGCCACCACACCTGGCTAGGGTTGGTTTTTTTTTTTAAAGAAATTAAAGTTTTCCTCCTAAAAGATAATTCAGAGTGACCAGCATCCTCCTAGTTGCAGTAAGATGTATGTGTTTGAAAGAAGCAGAAGTCTGGAATGAACTCTATCTGATGTAATGCATTTCCCACGGGAAAAATGTACCTTGTTTGTTTTCATTGAATCCAGGAGTCTCCAATTGATACAATAGTAAGTAATCATTTTTTCTTACAGGAAATTTCAGTCTTGTAGTTGTAGTCAAGTCAAGTAGAAATTTCCTGATAGTTTCAGTGATGATGGCTGTAAAAACTGTTTAACTAGAAAGCTGTCAGGTGTCCAATCTATCCTGCTCCCTGGTTTCTGTATTTGATATGATGTGATAACTGTATGAATCAAAACTGGATGGCTCCAAAAACAGAATGGGGGTTTGACTCGGGATCTGAGCTCCTTTATTCTATGTGGTTGGTTCTGTTTATGACAACTTGCAACTTTACCCTTCGAAAATAGGTACTATATGTGCACTCATCACAGGACGGCTTTATTTCCCTTGTCATCATTAAAAGAATCGAATTTTCTCAGGTAAGAAGTCATAGTTGTTTCCTTTCTCTCCAGAGCCTTGGAGACAATTACCTGTGAATACTAATGAGATGATCTTTTTCGAATTGGTGGTTAATTTTCTTGGCCGGCTGGCCCACTTGTTGTTACTCTGCCACACAGTGGCTAAATAAGGAGATGCATCTCTCTGGAAAAGGAAATTCTCCCCATTGGCTTCATGCTTATCTTCCAGCTCTCTAATGTTTCTTCTTCTTTCTATTTATACCATACATTTAAAATATCTCAGGAAGCTGAGACAGGAGGATTGCAAGTTTGAGGCCAGACTGGGAAACTTAGAGAGAACACTGTCGCAAAATAAAAAAATAAAAAGGGCTGAGGAATGTAGCTCAGTGGTAGAGAGCCCTGATTTTAATCCTCAGTACCACAAAATAAAGACAAACAAATAAATGAATGAATGAATGAATAAATATAAATAAAATAAAATATCTACCATGGTGGCTGGGGGTGTAGCTTTGTAGCAGAGCACCGCTTAGCATGCATGAGGACTTAGGTTCAATCTCCAGAAACAAAAATAAATTAATTAATAAAATAAAATATCTGCCATAGGTGAAAGTCTTAAGAAATAGTTTGCTAAACTATTCATTAAGTTATTGCCAGTTATTTTTTTTAAATCAACTGAATATCAGCCGGGCGTGGTGGCACACGCTTGTAATCCCAGTACTTGGGAGGCGGAGACCGGAGGATCACAGGTTCTCGGCCAGCCTCAGCTACTTAGTGAGGACCTCCACAACTTAGTGAGACCTTGTTTCAAAAAAAGCATAAAAAATGGGGCTGAGGGTGTATCCTGGAGGTAGTATGCCCCTGGGTTCAATCCCCAGTACAGCAAAAAAAAAAAAAAATCTGTACATACTTTCTATAGAAAATTTGAAAAGTACAGAAAATATTCAGAAGAAAATCAATGATTACCTATAGTCACAACTAATATGTTATTATATTTAATTGTTCTTTCAAAGCCTTGTGAGTCTATGTTTCTCAATCCCAGGCCTGTATCCATGGAAGATCTGGTCAGCATGCAAACATGGAATCAGTCCCATGAGCCAACATAGCCTCATATAACTGTGATAACATTGGACAACCTTTTCATATAGTATAATAGTTATTTATTTGTTTTGGTATCTTCTTCATTAATTTTCTTCTAAGTACAAAAGTATTTGTATTTATTACCTTATAAAATAGGAAACATTATAGCTGGACGTGGTGACACATGCCTGTAATCCCAGTACTTGGGAGGCTGAGACAGGAGGATCATAGGTTTGAGAACAGCCTCAGCAAGTAGTGAGACTCTCAGCAACCTAGCGAGACCCTGTTTCAAAATAAAATAATAAAATAAAGCCGGGGGTGTAGCTCAAAGGTAGAATGCTCCTAGGTTCAGTCCCCAGTACCACCAAAAACAATTAAAAAAATAAAATAGGAAACATTATAAAGAAAACAAAAATAAACAGTAATTCTGCCAGGCATGGTGGTGCATGCCAGAAGGATTGCAGGTTCAGCGCCAGCCTCAGCTAATTAGTGAGACTTAGCAATTAGCAAGACCCTGTTTTGAAATTTAAAAAAAAATAGGGCTGAGGTATAGCTCAGATGTAAAACACCCCTGGGTTCAATCCTCAGTATCACAAAACAAAACAAACAAAGCAGGCGTGGTGGCACACTCCTGTAATCCCAGTATTTGGGAGGCTGAGACAAGAGGATCATAGGTTCAAGGACAGCCTCAGAAAGTAGTGAGACTCTCATCAACCTAGCGAGACCCTTTTTCAAAAATAAGAATAAGGCCTGGCGTGGTGGCACATGCTTGTAATCCCAGTACTTGGGAGGTTGAGACAGGAGGATCGTAGGTTTGGAGTCAGCCTCAGCAACTTAG
This sequence comes from Glis glis, assembly GCA_004027185.1. Classification (NCBI taxonomy): domain Eukaryota; kingdom Metazoa; phylum Chordata; class Mammalia; order Rodentia; family Gliridae; genus Glis; species Glis glis. The sequence goes on from PVJS01051507.1 coordinate 3,215, forward strand.
TGAGATCCTGTTTCCAAATAAAAAATAAAATAAGGCTGGAGGTTTAACTCAGAGGAGAATGCCCCTGCGTTCAATCCTCACCACCACAAAAAATAAAATAGGGCTGGGAGTGTAGCTCTGAGGTAGAATACCCCTGGGTTCAATCCCCAGTACCACGAAAACAGTAATTCTACCATTTTATTTTATTTTATTTTATGTAAATATGTATCATATAAACACTACTAAAACTATAATCTCACCTTTCCACTTGACATTTTCTCATTATCATTTTCCCCACCTTTAATCTCTAGAACAGAATTTTTTTAAATCGCAGCATTGTATTTCTTTGTATAAACATATCACAAATAATTTTTCAGCCCTTGATCCCTAGACATTTTGTTATTTCCAGTTTTTTACAAGGCAAGCCCACTGTTTATTGGGGTAGAGGGACATGTAACAAGTCCTGCAGGGACTGTCATTTTTTTTTTTTTTTTTTTTTTGCGGTACCAGGGATTGAACCCAGGGGCATTCTACCTCCGCGCTACACCCGCGGCCCTATTTTTTTATACTTTATTTTGAAACCGGGTCTCACGAAGTTGCGGAGGGCCTCACTAAGGAGAGAGAGAGAGAGAGAGACAGGGAGAGAGAGAGACAGAGAGAGAGCTGAGGCTGGCCGCGAACCCGGATCCTCTGATCTCTGCCTCCCAAAGTACTGGGATTACAATCGTGCGCCACCACGCCCGGCTAAGGGACTGTCATTTTACAAATATGTTTGTGTCTCACACAAATTAGGAGAGTATTTGGGGGAAAGGGGAATAGATGGTAGAGAGGAAGGAAGTGTGGTGGGGTAGAAGTAGGGCTAATGTGTTCCACCTGGTTAGAAGAGAGAGGTTTTTCATTGGTTTGGGGAGGGATTTTCTGGAACCCTATCCCTCAACCATTGGTAGGACTTCCCCAGTGCCCCCTATCCGCTGAGCTGCACTGCCTCCCTGTGGCCCCGCGGGGGCGCTGCAGCACAGCAGTCAGGGAAGCCATCTGGGTTCATTTCTTGACTGATTTTTTTTTTTTTTTTGGTGGTGGTACTGGGGATAGAACCCAGGGGCCTTCTACCTCCAGGCTACACCCTCTGACCTATTTTATTTTTTATTTGGAAACAGGGTCTCACTAAGTTGCTGAGAGCTTCACTAAATTGCTGAGACTGGCTTTGAACCTGTGATCCTCCCGTCTCAGCCTCCCAAGTACTGGAATTACAAGCATATGCCACCATGCCCGGCTTGACTGATTCTTTAAATCCTTTTTAATACTGTAATATTTGTCTTTGACTCACAAACAGAAAATGTACAAGCACAAAATGATAGGATATGTGGTATTTGAGTCTGTAATAAATACCGCTTTGGAGGCCTGAGATTTTTTGTTTTTTCTTTTTCTGCAGCAACTGGGATTGAACCCAGGGCATTCTACCTCTGAGCTACACCCCCAGCCCTTTTTATTTATTTTTATTTTGAAACAGGGTCTTGCTTAGTTACTAAAGCAGACACCACTACCCTTGGCTGAGGCCTGAGCATTTAAATGAAAAAAACAGAAACAAAAAACAACAAAAACAGCTGGGTAGGGTGGTGCACATCTGTAATCCCAGTACTTGGAGGCTGAGACAGGAGGATGGCAGATTCTAGGTCAGTCTTGGCAATTTAGTAAGATACTGTTTTAAAAATAATAATAAGCCAGGTGTGGTGGCGCACGCTTGTAATCCCAGTATTTGGGAGGCTGAGACAGGAGGATCACAGGTTCGCGGCCAGCCTCAGCTACTTAGTGAGGCCCTCTGCAACTTAGTGAGACCCTGTTTCAAAACAAAGAATAAAAAATAGGGCTGGGGGTGTAGCTTGGAGGTAGAAGGCCCCTGGGTTCAATCCCTGGTACCGCAAAAAAAAAAAAAAAAACTTAGACATCTTTTGATTCTAGCAGGGCTGGTGGTACTGTTAAACCCCAAGTGTAGGACAAAGGGTCCAAGACCACCAGACTCAGTTAAGGCAGGAGGCTTTTATTAGCCGCGGTGGCTACCATTCTCTGAAAACGGCAGTCCCGCACTAAGTTACAATGGGTCTTATATAGCAAGCAAGCTAGTCACAGAAGCATATTCTGCGTATTATTGTTTAAAATTAGCCAATCACAACAATTTATTCCTTATTTAGGAGGAGGGGGGTAGAATTAGGGGCGTGGGCTGAGCATGCAGATGGAAACCAGGTTCCAGGGCTTTTCCTTGGTCATTAGCATAGCTATGTCAGCCAAAGGTCAGGAGGTCCTTAGCACAGCTATGTTGGCCAAAGGTCAGGAGGTTAAGTCAGCAGTCAGGGAGTCTAATTAGGGTAGGAAGCGAAACTAAGAAAAATTACATTTAGGCCACATTACCACATTCCTCCCTGATGTTGTTTATCTTTTTTAAACCCTTGAGAAAAAGGCTTCTGTTTGTTTTTGGGGGGTTATGGGTAGGTAATGGGCTGGGCTATGAAGTACCATAAGTTTGTTTGATTGTAACCTTTTTTTGGAGGTAAATTAGTTAAGCAGTGGAAGAAACAAGGTCTTATTAATTTAAGTAAACAGATGGCAGAGATGGGCCCCAGCAAAGGGAGGAGGTAGGGTCACGCACTGGAGGGCAGGCCTTTTTTTTAACCTTCAGGTTTTTCTGGCAACAGATGGGCGGTGAGGTCTGACCTTTGTCCTCTTTACCCACCCTATTTACATTAAGTATCTCAGGTGTGGAGAGGAGCCATTGTGACTAAGGGTATGGACTCATTAAGGCTTTTGCCCGACTGAACACACCCTATAGGGTGGAGTTAGATTATCGTTTTAATGTCTCATTTTGTCTAATTTTTTTTTATTTTATCTCATCATTCCCCCCCCCAGGCTTTGGTCCCTTAATTTTAAGGGGGTGCCGAAGGGCAAAGGTCTGACTTTTATAACGTTTTTAGCTGACAAGGGGACGTCAACCCCATTTATTTAAGGGACCAAAAGTCTCACCTTAACTGATCTAAAGGAGACATGGGAATGTCAGGGTTTTTGATTGGCTGTGGAACTATTATCTTCTAATGTTTTTTTTTTTTCGGCACTGGGGATTGAACCCAGGGGCATTCTACCTCCGAGCTACACCCCCAGCCCTATTTTTTATTCTTTATTTTGAAACAGGGTCTCACTAAGTTTCAGAGGGCCTCACTAAGTAGCTGCGGCTGGCCGCGAACCCAGATCCTCCAGTCTCAGCCTCCCAAGTACTGGGATTACAAGCGTGTGCCACCACGCCCGGCTATCTTCTAATGTTTTGGAAAAGAAGGCATAAACATGTGAGATATTAGCCCATAACAACAGCAAATCAAACAACAGAAGAGTATTTCGATGTAAAGTATACTGGCCAAGAAAATGAGAATTTGAGCCAGGCATTGTGGCGCATGATCAGACAGGGCAAACAGGCAAAAACAACTTTTACAAATGAACAAAGAGGCAAAAACGATTTTCACACATGAACAAATGACCAGACAAAAAGCAAAAACAACTCCCGGGAACCAGAGACAGAAACCAGAAACCAGGATGCCAGAGACGTCTCCCCAGACCTCTGGAGACCAGGGTTACCAATTGTGTCTAATTAACCCTGATCCCCTCCAGACGAGTCGACTCACCAGAACCAGATTACTTCCACCAAAGGTTGTCTGGTGAAGCAGGAACAGGCAGCCACCAGCCTGTTCTCTAGAGTCCGTCTGGTCCTCCCGGCCCCAGGGCACTGTCCAAGGCCCGAGTAGGGTCTCTAAAAGATCTCGCTGGGGCCTCCAAATGTTAAACACCGAGTGTAGGACAAAGGGTCCAAGACCACCAGACTCAATTAAGGCAGGAGGCTTTTACTAGCTGTGGTAGCTACCATTCTCCTAAAAAGACAGAAAACAGTAGCCCCACACTAAGTTACAATCGGTCTTATATAGTAAGCAAGCTAGTTACAGAAACAGATTCTGTGGATTATTGTTTAAAATTAGCCAATCACGAGCCGGGCGTGGTGGCACACGCTTGTAATCCCAGTATTTGGGAGGCGGAAACCGGAGGATCCGGGTTCGCAGCCAGCCTCAGCTACTTAGTGAGGCCCTCTGCAATTTCGTGAGACCCGGTTTCAGTAAAGGATAAAAAATCGGGCCAGGGGTGTAGCTCGGAGGTAGAACGCCCCTGGGTTCCAACCTCGGTACCACAAAAAAAAAAAAAAATTAGCCAATCACAATTTATTCCTTGTTTAGGAGGAAGGGGGTAAAATTAGGAGTATGGGCTGAGCGTGCAGGCAGAACCAGGTTCACAGCTTTTCCTTGGTCATTAACATAGCTGTGTCAGCCAAAGGTCAAGAGGTCCTTAACACAGCTATGTTGGCCAAAGATCAGGAGATAAGTCAACATTCAAGGAGTCTAATTAGGGTAAAAAGGGAGACTAAAAAAAATTACATTTAGGACACATTACCACAGTGCTCCACTCCAAACAGTCATTCCTGTGAACTCCTCTCCCTCCCTTCCTGGACTGGCGGGTCCTCAGGCATTTGACTCCTCTTCACTTTGTCCCCCACTTTTCTTGCCTTGGAAACAGTAAGTCCCAAAGAGAAAGGAGGAGTATGATATGTTCAAAGGAGAAAAACACACGAACAGGATATAGTATATATTCTCTCAAGTCAGTTCCATTATATTCACTTCTGCCATTTTTCCCCCATTTGTACTGGGGACAGACTCAGCAACATAGCAAGACTCTCAGGAGCCTAGCAAGACCCTGTTTCAAAATAAAAATAAAACAGGGCTGGGAGTGTAGCTCAGAGATTGAATGCCCCTGGTACTACACATGAAATGAAGGAATAAAGGAAGGAAGGGGTGTTTGTAATGAGAAATTGAGGCAAGTCGGTAGAACACTGAGACAGGAGTAAATTTGGAGATCAGCTGGTTTTGCCTGCCTGGCATCTATTCTTCTTCCTTCTGCAATAAGTGCTTTGGCTTTGCCATGGAAACCCATTTTTTCCCTACTCTACGTCCTTGCAGTTAAGGCAGGACAGATTCTCATCCTCACTTCCCCACCCCATCCCACCTCATGCACAACCCATCCAAGCTCTGAATTTGTTCTTCTTCAGCTAGAATTGCGGCTAAATTCAATCATGTCTGGACCTTTAGGCTGAACTTTACTGTTAGATTTTTCAATTATTGAGCCAATCGAACACACACACACACACCACCACCACCACCACCACCACTACCACTTTCTTTTTTTTTTTTTTTTTTGCGGTACCGGGGATTGAACGCAGGGGCGTTCTACCTCCGCGCTACGCCCCCGGCCCTATTTTTTAATGCTTTATTTTTGAAACCGGGTCTCACGAAGTTGCGGAGGGCCTCACTAGGTAGAGAGAGAGAGAGACAGAGAGAGACAGAGAGAGATAGACCGATCGATCTATCCATCGAGCGATTGTGCGCGCGCATGCGCGCTGAGGCTGGCCGCGAACCCGGATCCTCCGGTCTCCGCCTCCCAAAGTACTGGGATTACAAGCGTGCGCCACCACGCGCGGCCCACTTTCTTTTTCTAAATTAATTTGAGGTGGGTTTTGTGATTTGCAACCAAAAAAAAAAAAATTCTAACAGAAATGTATGTGCCTTTCAAACAAATGAGCGAATGAGCAACTTTACAGAAAGGGGATTGGTTTGATTAACTGATATGTCCTGATATTTTGAGATTTCTTTTGTTCTTGTTCTTTGATAAAATTTTCTTCATTGTTCTTAGCAGAGCTTAAGATAATTAAACATGGAAAGCCCATTTATTTTGTCTCGTTTAGCCCTGTTACAATGTTTTTATTTTTTTCCATGGGCTCTTAAAAGCTTCCCGCACACAAGATGGAGATAATGAGACTTATTTCACAGAGCTATTGAGGATAAAATGGAATAACTTACGGAAATCACTTCATGCTATGTAAATGCTGGGTATTATTACTAAGGGTATCATTGTCATTATCATCTTCTTTCATTTTCTGTCACAAAGTTCCCGGATGGTTATTTATTGTTAGTATCAATAGCTGTACAAATGAAAACTGTAATTGAGCAAGTCAATGATGAAAACAGAAAATGTGATTTCTTTTAGGCTGTAATCATCCCAGGAATGTTATAAAGATCAGTTGAAATAATGTGCACTAAGATGCTTTGAAAACAAAGCGCTCTATGTGACCACATGGATTTGTTCCCTCTGCCTAGCAAGTCACTGCATGCTTGATGTTCATTTGCATTTATGTTTTATATCAGAACTTATTAAAATCTTATACTTTTCATTTAACTTTAAGACAAAAAACCCACAGGCTGTTTATTATAGAGTGCAGTTTTATACAATGAATGGCTTTATCTGGATTTTCATTCTCTTTGGCCTCTCTGTGGCATTTAACCACCCTGACAACCCACTCCTTGAAATTCTTTCCTCCCTTAGTCTCAGTGACAGTACATTTTCCTACTTCTTCTTGACCTTTTCAACAACTCTGGACTCCCTTCTCCTCCCCTCCCAGCTCTGACTCTGGGGATGCCCCCCAAGGCAGTTCCTGGAATACCCGTTCTCATCTATCATCTATCGCTCCATGGCTCCCTCTTCCCAGTATTTATTTCAATGTGTACATCCTCCCACTATCTCACTTTCAATATCTTCAAAAAATTCATCACCTCCACCATGGTAATTAGCTGCCTTTGCAAGTGCCCCATTTCAGTTGGCGGCACCACTATGGTTCCCATGTCCCTGGCCTCATTGTTGCTTCCCTCTCCTTCCCTCTGTTCAGGCTCGCTCTTCCTCTCCTACGCCCTCCACCTTAGCCACCCTGGCCACCTGACTGTCGTTCTCATAGCTGCTCTCCAGAGTGAGGCTCTCCCATCCAGTCTGTCCTGTGGACTACAGCCAAATTGATTTCCTAAAATGCCTCTTTGTTGGCTCCAAAAAAGCAAGAACCGTACCTGGTCATCTTGGTGTCCCCGGCACATGGCACAGTGCCCAGCACAGATTATAGCGCTTCACTGACTGCCATTCCCTTCCTCAGGGGAGCTGCTTCAGTGCAGATGTGTCTCTGTGTGATCAATTTGAGATTTCTTGGCTTGACCAGTTCATAATATGAATTATTCATACCACCTTATTTCGTGCGTGTGTGGGGAGGTACTGGGGATTGAGCCCAGGGGCATTCTACTTCTGAGCTATACCCCAAGTCCTATTTTATTTTTATTTTGGAACAAGGTCGCAGTAGGTTGATGAGAGTCTCACAACTTGCTGAGGCTGTCCTCAAACCTGTGATCCACCTGTGTCAGGCCTCCCAAGTACTAGGATTACAAGCATGTGCCACCATGCCCAGCTACACCATCTTATTTCTGACTACTTCACAGAATAAACCAGTTACTCAACTCAATCTGGTTTTTCCTTTTATAAGTTGACATTACACTAATAATTAACACTGAACTATTTAACACTCATTAATTCTCTATCAATGTAATTTGTTTCCCTAACTAGATTATGATATCCTTGAAGCCTGAAACTCTATTAACCAGTTGCCTTAGAACAGTCCTTTGACTTACCCCTTACCAAAACACCCTTTTACCATAAATACTGTCTATAACCCACAAAAGGAAAAATAGCTGATATGTTCCCTTACTATATATATTTACTTTTTTTGGTGGGGGGAGGTTCTAGGGATTGAACCCAGGGGCATTCTACCTCCAAGATATGCCCCCCCCAGCCCTTTTTATTTTTTCTTTTGAAACAGGGTCTCACTAGGTTGCTGAGAGACTGGCTATGTTGCTGAGGCTGGCCTCCAACCCGTGATCCTCCTGTCTCAGTCTCCCAAGTACTGGGATTACAGGCGTGTGTCACCACGCCCAGCTTTCCTATTAATATCTTTATATGAAGACAGAAGAACTCAACTTGTCACTACATGAGTGTCTTTTGATACTGCTGTGATATAACCTCAGGTATTTAGTGTAGCCAAAAACAAAATGAGGAGAGAAAGAAAGCAACAGTAACAGTTGATAAACATGACTGAAGAAAATATGGTACTTGTAATGAAAGGCTACCTCTGAGCTGCTACCACTAAAAAAATGGTGGTGGGGAGACCAAAGGGCCTTGGTCAGTACGTGCTTGTATATTTCTGGGTTTCTTTCTTTTTTTCTTCTTCTTCTCTTTTTTCTTCCCACGACAGAAATGACCAAATGATCACCTGGTAGCCCTGAAGAATTAATGGGCCTCTTTTAAATTCCTAACTCCAAGCCAGGGAATTATGCGGAGTAGTCAGTAGAATCTAGCACATTGTGTTGATGCAGGAAGGAGCCTCAGAACTCGTCTTTAAGGCTGTAAAGTTCTGCATGTATTTGAATAATTAAAACTTACGTGCCCCCTCCCCCTGACCATCCTTTTATTCCCTGCACACTGCAGACATTAATAACATGAAGCAATAGTGCACTCGCACACTTTCTGAAACAATCACGCTGACTGTGAACTTGCCAACTCCAAACAAGAATGCTAGTGTGCACGACTCTGCGATTGTGCCCTGTTCTACGAAGAGATAGCAGCACTTTTGTCCCCAGTAGCCAAAGCTCCCAGATGGGTCACTTGGCTGAGGATTGAAAAGTTGGCTGACTTGCTCAGAAACCTGACATCCTGATCGTCCCCAGTGTCCACACACAGTCCTCTGACACAGTTCACCTCCTGTAGCACCTTCCTGGGAAAGGCCCCTGGTTACTGTGTAGCTCGCTTTCACGCTCCTCAGTGCCTGTATTTTTGCATGCGCATCATATATATAAGAGAAAGAGCGTGTGCATGTGTGCAGGGTTTTTCAACCTCAACCTTCATAATATTTTGGGCTAATTTTTCATCATGAAGGGCTGTCCTGTCATGACAACCAAAAATGTCTCCAGACATTGCCTGGAGGGAGAAATCATGCCTGGTGAGAAACACTGCTGTGGAGTAATTTATTTTCCCTCTCTTTCTCTTTCTCTCTCTCTCTCTCTCTCTCTCTCTCCCCCTCCCTCTTTCTTTCTTTCTTTCTTTCTTTCTTTCTTCTTTCTTTCTTTCCTCTTTTTCTTCTGTGTGTGGTACTGGGAATTGGACCTAGGAGCCTTCTACCACTGAGTTACACCCCTAGCCAATTTTTTCATTTGAAATAGGGTCTCAAGCCAGGCGTGGTGGCGCATGCCTGTAATCCCAGTACTTGGGAGGCTGAGACAGGGGGATCAAAGGTTCGAGGACAGCCTCAGCAAGTAGTGAGACTCTCATCAACCTACTGCGACCCTATTTCAAAATAAAAATAAAATAGCGCTGGGGGTGTAGTCCAGAGGTAGAATGCCCCTGGGATCAATCCCCAGTACCACAAAAATAAATGAATGAATAAATAAATAAATGTCCTGATTGACTATACAGACTATACACGTAATCCACTATGAAGTACAGCCATATAAAAATTCATTAGAGCCAGGCATGCTGACACATGCCTGATATCCCAGTATTTAAGAGGCTGAGACAAAAGGATCACAGGTTTGAGGACAACTTCAGCAACCTAACGAGACCCTGTTTCAAAATAAAAAATAAGAGCCGGGCGTGGTGGTGCATGCTTTTAATCCCAGTACTTCAGAGGCTGAGACCAGAGGATCCGGGTTCACGGCCAGCCTCAGCTACTTAGTGAGGCCCTCCGCAACTTCGTGAGACCCAGTTTCAAAATAAAGTATAAAAAATAGGGCCGGGGGTGTAGCTTGGAGGTAAAACGCCCCTGGGTTCAATCCCCAGTACCGCAAAAAAATAAAAAATAAAAATAATAAAAAAAATAGGGTCGAGGGTGTAGATCAGAGGTAGAATGCTCCTGGGTTCAATCCCCAGTACAAAAAAAAAAAAATTCCTTAGAACCAAAATATTTCCAACTTAGTCATCATATTTCAACAAATACCAAATACAGCATAATTAGAGTATTAAAATTTTGAATAGGCCCTTAAATTGTGCTACAATTTATCCTTCCTATGTATATTTGATATACGAGGCTTTTTTTCCAAAACATCTGAATGAGAAAGAATGGTACTTCTGTAGATTGCCCACCTCTTCTCTTTGCCCTACTAAGTTTTTACTATATTCCCTAAGTGCTTAAAAAACATTTCACAATTAAATGGTTTATGCAGTGTAACATCTTGCATGTAAATGTTAGCTTTTGCCGGGCGTGGTGGTGCACACTTATAATCCCAGTACTTGGGAGGCTGAGACTGGAGGATCGCAGGTTCGTGGCCAGCCTCAGCTACTTAGTGAGGTCCTCCGCAACTTAGTGAGACCCTGTTTCCAAATAAAGAATAAAAAATAGGGCTGGGGGTGTAGCTCTGCGTTAGAAGGCCCCTGGGTTCCATCCCCAGTACCACAAAAAAAAAGTTAGCTTTCAGTAAGTTTCAGTAATTATTATTACATCTTTAATCCTCATAACAACACTTTGAGATATAAACTATTAATCCTGTTTTAGAGATAAGGCTCAAAGAAGTTAAAGGACTTCCCCAAGGTCACACAATCTGAACATGTCAAAGCTTCCTCTAGAACCAAGATCTTTCTAACTAGAAATCCTGTCTCTTCGGTTTTTTTTTTTGTTTTTTTTTTGTTGTTGTTTTTTTGCAGTACTGGGGATTGAACCCAGGGGCGTTCTACCTCCGCGCTACACCCTCGGCCCTATTTTTTTATACTTTATTTTGAAACCGGGTCTCACGAAGTTGCGGAGGGCCTCACTAGG
>PVJS01051508.1:0-13956 GCA_004027185.1 Glis glis
CCCCCCCCCCTTCTCTACCTAGTGAGGCCCTCTGCAACTTCGTGAGACCCGGTTTCAAAATAAAGTATAAAAAAATAGGGCCGGGGTGTAGCGTGGAGGTAGAACGCCCCTGAGTTCAATCCCTGGTACTGAAAAAAAAAAAAAAGAAGCTGACTAAATTCCCTCTCCAGCTGCCCCACCCCAGGATTCCCCTAAACTGCCCAAACATCAGAAATCGCTGGGGAGACAGATGTGAGGACCTGGGAAAGGGAGCAGAGCGCTTCAGGTGCAGGGGTGGAGTCCTGCCCAGGAGGGAAAGAAGTCACCTACCTTCTCCTCAAGTTTCCAGGGCTGGAGTTGCTGCAAAGTGAAAGCAACTGGCAGTCAACATTTCCTGGAAGCCCCGCCCCCTTAAAGGGACCCGTTATAAATAGTAAATGTGTAACTAAGGGATCAACAGGAATTATCTGAACTTCTGCTTGTCTCTGGATCCATATAAAAGTCTCCAACTTGAGGAAGTTTGCTTTTTGCCTGGGTCTGCAAGGGAACTGTTAGAGGACATGCAAAGGAAAGGACTCGGTTTTCAGATCAATTACTGCAACACGGCGATCAGCAATGATGCTGTAAATGGCATATTTCTCACAATGTTACCCAGAGACTGCTGCAGGCCTGGCCCTGCTCACCCGAGCTTCATGGCCTTACGTCATTGATTCCTCATCTCGAAGTTGAGTTTTCTGTCCTTAGGTTATACCCTAAGGTACTAGAACAATGCTCACACTTCTGCTCTATTGAGACAATATCCAGCGTGTCTTAGAGGCACAGTGACTTAGGTGTGTCTCACCAGGGTGGTAAATCAAGGGTTTGACTAAAAATGTGAGTGGCTGAGAATATCTTTGCTCATTTTCCTGGCAAAGGGCACTAGATATGATAAAGTTCCCTATATCTTATCTATTTCTAAAGCACCTATTAAATCTGGGGCTTAAAAGTCATGATCACTGCTGAGAATCTGTGACATATATGAGAACTATGGACAACTCTGTCGAGGGCCGAGGCCTGTCTTAGAAGCACACTGAGATGATCATCTTGGACCAACCCCATTTGGATACATGGTATTTGGCTGGGTGGGAGCTGTCCGCAAGTGGACACATTCCAAGGGACCCGGTGTAATCTTTAAGGTGCTGTCTTTGATGTCGTCCCCACCCAGTAATGGTTAATCCCTCCTTCCCCTAAGTTTATCACGTGCCTGCCTCACTTCCTTCTTGACCATAACCTGTGATAATTGCTGATTTCTGTGCTTGATTAACCTTTACCATAACCTGTGATGAATGTTGATTTCTGTTGTTGATTAACTTTTAAAGTTTCTATAAAAATAAGGCCCTGGCTATAGAAGGCCAGGAGAATTTGTCATCTCTATCTCCTCCCCGATCCCCCAATAATTAAATGTAATTATTTTGCAAATTACTATTTCAGACTTTGTGCTGTTTTGTGCAAGAAGACTATTGTTCGGAAGCTGCCTGGTGCAGCGACCTTCCGTGGCTGGAACCACGGAATTTAGGAAGCTGTCTGGGAAATGACCTTCTGTGGCTGGAACCACAGAGTAGTTATTCGGAAGCTGCAGGGAGCAGCGACCTTCCGTGGCAGAAACCACGGAGTAGTTATTCTGTGGCAAGGCTACAGAGCAAGTATCATCCGCCAGACATACCTCAATACACACTCAGCTTGAATTTGGTCTCTGCAATGAATTTGTTGTGAAAAACTGTTTTCCTCGTGTTTGTTCTTTTATGTGCAGAAGAAGGATAATGGCATATCCACCTGCCTGGTCTTTTTTTTTTTTTTACAGTTCTAATGGATCTTAATGGATGTGAAAGTACATACATCACATACACACAAACATATATACACACATGCATATCCATATACACAATAAAGCACTATATAAGCACAGACTCTATTTTATAAGTACTAAGCTCTACAACCATGTTCTTTACATATGCCAAACTAATGAGGAGAGGGAAGGATCCTCTTCTCTGGGTAGAGAGGACACTTCTTTATTTTTTTCACATAGCTATACCTTCACTCCATTGGCTGACGTTTCTGGGCAGCTAAAGAGAAGCTGAAAAAGCGCGCAGAGTTCAACATGTGAACCAGCTGTGCTGTAAGCTTAGAATTCAAAGTCTGCCGCAGAGCAGTCTTGGCAATTTGGACGGAAGGAAATGAATTAGGAAACACTCAGATATTCCTAGTTACTCAAAGAATAATCATATGAAAAGCCTGTGAACCTGTCACAATAAACAAAGGGAGCTTTATGGTTATTAAAGCAGGAATGCATTATATTTTCTGTTTATTCCTATTTTGTTTGAACATAGTTGATAATTTAGGTTTTTTTCCAGATAGTGTGTGTGTGTGTGTGTGTGTGTGTGTGTGTGTGTGTGTTAGTAGGGATTGAACCAAGGGGCAATCTACCTCCCAGCCCTTTGTATTTTATTTCATTTTATATTTTGTTTTTGAAACAGTGTCTTGCTAGGTTGCTGAGTCTCACTACATTACTGAGGCTGTCCTGGAACCTACGATCCTCCTGTCTCAGCCTCCCAAGTACTGGGATTAATTTGATGAATCCGATGATCTAACTTTTGAAAGAGAAACACGTATTTCATTCTTTCAGACAATATGTATTCAATGGGCATCTCCACACAGTCACTGTCCTGGAACCTACGATCCTCCTGTCTCAGCCTCCCAAGTACTGGGATTAATTTGATGAATCCGATGATCTAACTTTTGAAAGAGAAACATGTATTTCATTCTTTCAGACAACACGTATCCAATGGGCATCTCCACACAGTCACTGTCCTGGAACCTACGATCCTCCTGTCTCAGCCTCCCAAGTACTGGGATTAATCTGATGAACCCGATGATCTAACTTTTGAAAGAGAAACACGTATTTCATTCTTTGAGACAACACGTATCCAATGGGCATCTCCACACAGTCACTGTCCTGCACTTTGTCATTATGACAAAGACCAAACAGAAACCCTCGCCCACCTGGAGCTCACATTATACGGGGAGGAAAAGTCACTGAACACACAAATAAGTAAGCAACAAAATATCTAGTAGCGAAAGTGCCTGAAGAGAACAAAAATACTGTCACGAGTGGCTGAACCACAGGTCAGATTCTGAGAAATGTGTTGTTAGGCAATTTTCTACTGTGTGATCAGCACAGACCTGGATGGACTATGTCAATCACTCGACCTGGTCTCGTGATGCAATCAGGACATGCAGTGAATGCAGGGTGCATGAGGCTGCTGCTGGCATAGCACGGCGTACTGTTTTACTGTAAGGTCTGCTTTATAAAAATAGGGCTATACTCTGAAATAATGATAGAAATACATAATAGTAAATACATAAACCAATAACATATTCCCTCATAAACACGCTCTAGTATTGGGTACCTTACACTGTCATACGTGCTGTATTGTACATGACTGACAGTGCAGTAGGTTAGTTGACACCAGCACCACCACACACACAGGACACAACGTGCTATTGTGTTGTGACGGCTGTGTCATCACAAGGAAGGAGGAATTGTTCAGCTCCATGATTCTGTGTGGGGCACCATCACAGATGTGGTCTGGCAGGTCAGAGCTGGAAACATCTTTATGCACACGTGACTATAGGACAATAGAGAAGACAGATAACCATCACCACCCCAAAGTCCATCCGTATGAGTTAGCATCACCTGTGTTCCCCAATATTGATGCTCACACACTTTCATCCTAAAAGGAAACCCAAGCCAACCCAAGGCTACAGCTATTCAGAATAAAGACATATCCCTGATCTCAAAGATGATGTGACCTTGTCAATAAGTTCTAGCCCCTGGAAAATAGGAAACCACAGAGGTAAGGAAATGGGTAGAAACTGGGAAAATGACAGAATATTCTGGCCAAATCCCAATGGTCTCAAAGAACAGAAGGGGTCAAAGAAATATCTCTACCTGGAAGAGAAAAATGGAGTGGTCAGGAGGGATTCACTAGCTCTTTGATTCCCAACTTTTTGAAAGAGTTCCTTGATTATTGTGCACTACTTTATAACTCAAAAACTCTATCACACCTGTGGAGGTGGTGCATGCCTGTGATCCCACTACTTGGGAGATTGAGACAGGAGGATCACAGTTTTGAGGCCAGTCTCAGCAACTTAGGGAGACGATGTTTCCAAATAAGAAATAGAAAAACGGTTGGGGTGTAGCTTGGAGGTAGAGTACCCCTGACTACAATTCCCTGTGCAAAAGAAGAAAACAAAATTGAGAAAAAGCAAATTCTCTCAACGCTCAGCATTTAGTTACTCCCTATGCTCACGGGAACTCTGCTCTCTGTGTCTCGGGATATATTATGGATGAAGCTCCAGAGGGACTCTGAGAGGATCCCAAGGCCCACAAAGGTAAGAGATCATTTCACTTTGCTAACCGATGAAGTCACCCTGTCACCCAGGATATAGATATCCACTTTCTGCTGGTTCTGAATGAAGAAGGGGACCACTGAGGCCTGCATCTGGCAAAGCCAAGCCCAATGCCATGGCATCTATGGGAGAGAGACTTTAGGTTATAGAGTCCCACAACCTTATAGAAACAAATGAAGATAAAATATGGGAAAAAGATGTTCTACCTCACTGAGCCAGTATGGGCCTTTTGACCATGTAAGTGCTTATAACTTCTTCCCACTTTCATAAGTCTACTATCGAACCTCCTTCTGGAGACCTGTGGAGGAGAGAGTTCATCCTTTAGGAGTTCCCTCTCTTTTTTTTTAGTACTGAGGGGGATTAAAACCAGGGGCATTCTACCTCTGAGCTCTACCCCAGCCTTTTTTATTTTGAAACAAAGTCAGACTTAGTTGCTGAGGGTCTCACTAAGTTACCAAGGCTGGCTTCGAACCTGCGATCATCTTGTCTCAGCCTCCCAAGTACTGGGATTACAGGCATGTACCACCACGGCCAGTTATGGGTTGCCTATCCTTTGATGTGATGGCCAGGATCCATTCCCCCATTCACTTTGACACACAGCATGCAGGAAAGCATTCCTCGTTAGTCTGTTGTTTGTTACAAATTAATTTAACATCTATCATGTCCCAAGCACCACAAAATTGCTCGGAATAAAAATTAATTTAAAATACTCCTTAAAATGAAGAACATAATTATGAGAGAAAGATGTGAAAAAGGAATTCTCTTGACCCACTTAATAATCTCTGAAGGATAAATACATTTCCTAAATGTCTCCCTTTCCATCTCCTTTTCCTAAAATGAAGTGTTTCTCAAGGTTTGGCCTTGAGTCCTAGTTTGTCTTAGCCTTACCCTGTCTCCTCTAGTGACATCAATTCAGGCTTAAGGCATGGACTATCATCTCAATGCAGGGAACCTCCAGAATTCATTAACAAGGGACTTCCCATGGGACTTCCATAGTAAACACAGTAACGATGGGCCTGTATGTAGCATCATCTCTCGTATAAAATCTTTTAAGACGGTCATCATTTTTAATCTTTACAGCAATTCTGGGTTGTAAATGTTATCTCAGTCAATGAAAACAGACATTTAGGGGCACCCGCTACATACCATGCACACTTATAAGGATATCACACGTGCTCAGCGAGCACAATTATAGTGGTGGACGTCATGGTACAGATTTGTGGAACTCGAATGAAGAAAAAGTAAAGAAAGACAAGTCAGTGGTATGGCATGAACTTTGCGACTGTATCCCTATTGTCCTGCTGTTATTAGTGATGAATTTTACTCTGCTTTTACTCTCAGAAGTGTCCTGGTTGGAATGATGAATTTTAACCAAGCAGGTAAGGGTGAGGCTACTGGTGCAAGGAATGCTTTCTGCTAAGTTAGGATGAGAAGCTGAGCTTGGAGCTTATAAACTACTAGTCCACAGTGACACCATTAAATATCAAATTTTGAACTTGGGTCTTTAAACTTCTTTTTGTTTTGTTTTTTTTGCGGTACCGGGGATTGAACCCAGGGGCGTTCTACCTCCGCGCTACACCCCTGACCCTATTTTTTTTTATACTTTATTTTGAAACCGGGTCTCACGAAGTTGCGGAGGGCCTCACTAGGTAGAGAGAGAGAGAGAGAGAGAGAGAGAGAGAGAGAGTGAGAGAGTGAGAGAGAGAGAGAGCTGAGGC
Source organism: Glis glis (assembly GCA_004027185.1). Taxonomy (NCBI): domain Eukaryota; kingdom Metazoa; phylum Chordata; class Mammalia; order Rodentia; family Gliridae; genus Glis; species Glis glis. The sequence continues at coordinate 6,147 of PVJS01051508.1, forward strand.
TGGCCACGAACCCGGATCTTCCGGTCTCTGCCTCCCAAAGTACTGGGATTTTAAGCATATGCCACCACTTCCGGCTTGGGTCTTTAAACTTCTAATTCAAATTGTTTTGACTATGCCATGTCATCTATTTCCTGGAAATTTGTTTGAATTTGAGTTCAGTCTTCTAGGAAAGCTGTATTCATTTTGATAATAAATGCTCCCCCTAAAGTGTTATTTGAATTATCCTTCTCAGCTCCGTGTGTCTCTGACACCAGAACCTGTCTGGTTATGAATCTGGAAATAGTGAGAGGACTAAATATTCAAAACCTTAAAAAACATTTGTAGTTATAAAGACAAAACATTTTAATATGGTGGTAAATGAAATTCTAACCTACAATAGTGTTATTTTGTGAGATATATCTCATAGGTCGTATTTACTTCGAATTTCATGAAAATTGTGTGTATGTTGCTTTCGACTCAACAAGATATGCCTCAACTCTCCCTTTGAACAGCACTGATATCATGTATCACCATAATTCATATTTTACTACATCCTGAATGAATTGGAGCAGTGCTTGCATTTGGAGTCCTGAGACATGGTTTCTAAACTTCTCCATCAAATATATTAATTTTGCACTTCAGCAAAATTCAGCAATATGCCGGGAGTGGTGGTGCACACTTGTAATCCCAGTACTTTGGGAGGCGGAGACCGGAGGATCTGGGTTCGCGGCCAGCCTCAGCTCTCTTGCTTTCTCTCTCTCTCTCTCTCTCTCTCTCTCTCTCTCTCCCTAGTGAGGCCTTCCACAACTTCATGAGACCCGGTTTCAAAATAAAGTATAAAAAAAATAGGGCTGGGGGTGTAGCGCAGAGGTAGAACGCCCCTGGGTTCAATCGCCCCCGGTACTGCAAAAAAAAAAAAAAAATTCAACAATATGTCTTGGGGCCAAACACTTCCCCAAACTGTGAGTAGTCCTGGATTAATTATGTTTATATTAATATTAAACTAGGGCATTAAAGTATGCTTTTCCTCTTGCCTAGAGTGAAGGAGGAAATAAGAAGTAGCAGGGCACAGGCAAAACATGACACATTTTCATAGATGCCTCTTAGGACCTTACTCTGTTTAATCCACTGAAAAACACTTAGAATGAAACATGATCCTTATGTTAGATATATGTAGACTAAAGGCGAATTAAAGTCCCAAATTAGTAAGCAAGAAACAGCCAAGAATTAAAACCAAATCTGCCCACCTTAAAACTCATGTCTTTTTTCATCTCTGTTTCCCCCATTATCTCCTCTCCTCCAAATAGAGAACAATAGAATTTGCTACCACTTCCAAAGTGTATCAGATCATTATGTTTAATCTTCACACAATTGTAGGAAGAAAGTATTGCATGACTTAGTCAAAAGCAAGCATACAATGAGTGCCTACTATATGCCAAGCACAATTTTAGAAACATCCTTTATTTTCAATGATGATTTCTCATTCACTGAATGTGATTTTGAATAGCTGACTACATCTCTTTGTATTTGTTTTCTGCATTTTCATAATTTTTTTTCTTTTTGCGATCCCAGGGATTGAACCCAGGGGCATTCTACCTCCGAGCTACACCCCCGGCCCTATTTTTTATACTTTATTTTGAAACCGGGTCTCACGAAGTTGTGGAGGGCCTCACTAAGTAGCTGAGGCTGGCCACGGACCCAGATCCTCTGGTCTCTGCCTCCCAAGTACTGGGATTACAAGCGTGTGCTACCACGCCCAGCTGCATTTTCATAATTTAAGCAACACTTAAAGCAACATTTAAGCAATACTTTCCAGTTTTTTCTTCTACTTTGCTATTACAAGTCTTTTCCTAGGAATGTGTTTAAATACCCTCATGGCAGTAATTCTGTTTTTCCCCTCTGTTCATTGAGCCTGACTGACATTGTTCAGAAACCTCCAAGAGCACCAATATAAAGAGATGGGTAAGCCTGGGTCTGGAGCCACCCAGGGGCTGTGCAGGCTCCTCCACAATTCAGCACTAATACAATCCGGTTTCAAGTCTAGGTCATGCTCCTTGGGAAATTGACAACAGTAGTCTGGGGGAAAAAAATGAAGAATTCTAACTTTCTTCTTCCAAGAGGAAACCCACAAGGACACACACAAGACTAAAAAAGCCCAAGATGATCAAAGTATTCCCTGTAAAGTTGATGCCATGACAGTAGGAAAATAAATCAATTGCATTAATATATGGGGTAACATTCTGTATTTAACTATAACAGGAACTAAGATGCATGACCAAATGTATCTTAAGCAACCTATGGTTGTGTGAATAGTTTTTTGCCCCATGTCAGGAATTTTTACACTAATTCCTTTTCATATTCTTTTCTTTCTGGTACAGAACTTTCCACGTATCTTGACTTTCTCATTTTCACTTTACTCAGGGAAATCCATTCTCTTACTTTAACTGTCTTCTTCCACCCCCAATCTATTATTCACATAATCCCCCTCTGGTAATAGGCAATAATAAGTTATCGGCAATTATGAGGCTTTTTAATGGTCATCCTACCTATTCTAGCTCAGGAATTAGATACATTACATTTTAATAAACATCTGAACTTGAGGCATGGAATCTGGATTCAATAGCAGATTCCCTAAAATGACTTTTTTTCTGGGGTTATTAAAATGGGCTTAAATTAGTTTTTAGACAAAAGCAATCATTTCAGACCACTTTAAAGTTTGATTTATTTATATTAAATAAATAATAACAGACATGTTATTCTAGAGATAATGAGCAAGGTCTGCTTATAATATTATGTCTATATTAGACAGTATTGTATAGTGTATTTACAAATCTGTTAAGAAGGTAGTTTAATGTTACATATTCTTATGACAACTATATTTTAAATTAAAAATTTTACAAAGCAGAAAACACAATAAAGGGGCACTAATTGACAGAGTTTATTTTCATTGCTCTAGGTTTAAAAAATTATACTGTTAAGAATTTTTCAAGATCCCATATTTGCATTTTTATATAGCATGTGACTTTAAACCTCCAATCTACCAAATAGAATTTTGTTGCTATTCTATATAATATAGTATTAAAAATTTCCAATGTTAGTTTAATTTTAGGCTAATGAACATTTTCCAATAAAATGTTCAAATTAGAGAATATGCCTAATAAGAATGGTATTTATACAAACCTAATCCTATTGCTCATTGCACAGTATGACAACCCACTGTTCTCGTGTGACTGGGGTGACCAAGTTTGCCTTTGATGAAAACATAGGGTACTTGATGACAACTTTGAATAACTACAGATGCTGAAAAAGATTAGGAGAATCAAACTTCCAGGTTGGATTATTACAGGGCATTCATGCTACATAATGGGTTAAAGGTATTAATTAAATTATGTTCCTCTGTTTGGTACTGACATCTTTGTTTTCTTAGGCCTTCCATTATTTCTCCATATAAACACTTCATTTTGCTGTGTATTGACATTTGTGAAGGAGTGTATCTCACGATATGAAATCTTGGGCAGGTTTTACCGGGAATAAATGTCTTTGAAAGAATTCCTAATTGTTGTTTTCAATATTATCTTCATGCTTCAATGAAAAATAGGAGAAAATGAGTGTCCTGATACTGTGTCTGTTACAATCAGTTTTCACATTCCTCGTATTCTCATATCTCAAAATCCAGAACACCCTTCCAGGAGCATGACAAATCACACATTGGTGAATGAGTTCCTTCTACTGGGAATACCTCAGACGGAAGGACTGGAGACTGTGCTCTTTGTCATCTTCTTATGCATCTACCTCTTTACCCTGCTTGGAAATTCACTCATCTTTATAGCAATTGTTTCTTCTTCTACTCTCCACACCCCTATGTATTTCTTTTTGGGACTTCTATCTATCTTTGATATGTTGTTCCCATCTGTAACCTGTCCCAAGATGCTATTTTATCTCTCTGGCCAGAACCGAGCCATATCTTTTAATGGATGTGCTGCACAGCTCTTCTTCTATCATTTTCTGGGTTCTACGGAAGGATGCCTCTATTCTGTGATGGCTTATGATCGCTTTGTTGCCATCTGCCACCCACTGAGATACATGCTCATCATGAAGCCTGGAGTCTGTGTCAGCTTGGTCACGGTAGCCTGGTTGGTGGGGAGTCTCCAGGCCTCCATCCTGACCTATTTTACCTTTCAGTTAACCTACTGTGGCCCCAATCAGGTGGACCACTTCTTCTGTGACATCCCTGCAGTTTTGCCCCTGGCTTGTACTGACAGCTCCCTGGCCCAGAGAGTGGGTTCCATCAATGTTGGCCTTCTGGCTTCCATGCTTCTATTCAGCGTTTGTGTCTCCTATGCTCACATTGGGATGGCCATTGTGAGAATCCGCTCAGCAGAGGGCAGGCAGAAGGCTTTCTCCACCTGCAGTGCCCACCTCACTGCCATCCTCTGTGCCTATGGACCTGTGATCATCATCTACCTGCAGCGCGACCCCGAGCCCCTCCTTGGTGCTGTGGTGCAAATACTGAACAACGTAGTCTCACCCATGCTGAACTCTTTAATCTACTCCCTGAGGAACAAGGAAGTAAAAAAGTCCCTCAAAAAGGTTTCACAAAGTGTTGTACTTAGTCTTCTGGGGTGAATTGCAGAGTTTGTATCCATTCAGAGAAAAATGTATTTTCTCTGAATATCAACCTACTGTGTACTTCTTTTAAATAAATGAGCGCAAAATAAAAAACGGTAAGCCATATATTTTGTTTGCCTAATGAGATTTTCTATGTTGGACAGTGTCTCTAATCCCTGACCTCATCACTAAGTCTAATATTATCCAGGTTTAATGCTGGATAAGGAGTTCAAAAGGCACAACAAACAACTGGAGACAGATTTCTCCTCTGTATAATGGACAATACTCCTGGTTGAAGAGGAAGTTTAAGAAGCACACTCTAGTAGCCCCTCTTTGTGCCAAATCATCATCAATCACACTTTTCCTCCGTGTAGAATGCAAATTGTCTCCTTTTCTGCCTACATGCATTCCGGTTCCTCCTTTTGCCAAGAAGATAACATTTGTAGAGCATGATCAGTCTTTCAGGCACTATGATGAAATTTTCACTTCTATCATCTTACTTAAACTTCTATTACTCCCATAAAGTATACTTCACATATTCTTTACAATAACTTTGAGGATGAGAGACCTCACAAACAGATCCAATGTTGCACATTAATCAGAAAATCTCTCCTCACTCTCAAACCCAGTTAACCCCAAAACCTCTGATCTTAATTCCCGTAGTACGTGGCTGCCCTGAATGAGCTGTGTGGTCCTTTAGACCCGGCATTACCTCTCAAAAGAGATCATGACGACAAGAAGTCGCTCTCTGAATAACTGTTCAGTAAGCACTGGCCCAGGTCTTCTTTATGAATTGACTTTACTATTTTCCTCATTTCTTCTGCTCTCACCCTTGCTCCCACCTGTGGATAGAGCAGTAAGTGTCTTGCTCTCCATGACACCTCCAGCTATGGTGAAGCCAGGCCTGGCCTCAAGCCCTCTTCGCTCCCACTGGGCCATGCTGTGCTCCTGCACCACACTGCCCACATCTCACACCACTCTTTAGTGTAGGACCAGTGGGAAAACCTTCCCCACCAGTGTTGGGGAAGAGAAGATAGCCTAGGTTTTGGTTCAGGTAACATGTTCTTTTTGTTCCCCCACCAAGCTGCATTTTCTAACTTGGCCTCCAATAAGACTGGACTTGATAATTACTTCTCCATTTTGTCAGAATCCAAGGACAAGAAGGGGTGCTATTTTCTGGGATTCCACTTACACAGAAGCTCTTCAATAGTTATGACATTTCAGTCATTTATAGTTTTTGTAGTCTACATTTATTCCCCTCAAATTCCTATCCTACTTAAAACCATTAAAATAAAACCAAAAGTGACCATTTCAAATGAAACATGGCTTCCCTCACAAAAAGCATGACTGAGGCAAAAAGGAGACAATAAAGCTCATTCTAGCACATATAACTACGGTGAGGTACCATGAAGATTCTGTGTCCCCTTCTTATTGGATTCGCAAAACTCCAAGTTCACACTTCTTCCCACACTTTGGGATGTCTGTCTTACATACACTGCTGTATCCAACAATTCTGGTTCAAGCTTGCTATTCTATTCATTCTGGATATTGGTGGAGGACCTTATCATATCCTGATGTGGGTAAAGCCTGGATGGTGTAGATGAACAGATTTGAGCCACAGGAACGTTTGCTTCTTCAACCGAAGGATGATGTTTGTTTTGTTCACTATTGCGTCCAAAGTGCATAGTAAAATGACTTATGAAGCTTCTGATGTAGGTTTTTTTTTTTTTTTGCGGTACGGGGGATTGAACGCAGGGGCGTTCTACCTCCGTGCTACGCCCCCGGCCCTATTTTTTATACTTTATTTTGAAACCGGGTCTCACGAAGTTGTGGAGGGCCTCACTAAGGAGAGAGAGAGAAAGAGAGAGAGAGAGAGAGAGAGAGAGAGAGAGAGCTGAGGCTGGCCGGAACCCGGATCCTCCGGTCTCTGCCTCCCAAAGTACTGGGATTACAAGCGTGCGCCACCACGCCCGGCTGATGTAGGTTTTTTGAATGAATGAATAAATGAACAATTGATGCCACTTAAACACTCAAATGATAGAAGCACATATCTATCATCATTGAAATAGGGATATGAGTTAAATTATTACATTACCTCAGCTGTCAAGTACAGTGTTATATGTAATTAAATCTTTGTTAAAATGCTAGTTTTAATTAGCCAAACTCCTAAAAGATTAAAAGGATTTAAAGTGATATAAAGGGATTTTCTGCAATCTTCTTTAAGGTATCTTTCATCTTTTAAAAAATGAAATTCCTGAGTACATGGTTTTGCTGAGTAAAATGTGAAACACATATTTAAAATTTTCTTTGAAGTCAGGTGGTTGATCAGGGTTGGCATCCCCTGTTCACTGCTGCAATTAGTCAGAGCAGCCGGGATATGGAAGCCACCTATGAACAAATGAGCAAATGGATTAGAAGCCATCAATGAGCAAATGGATTAGAAAATGTGTTCTATATGTATGCACAACAAGATAGTACTCAGCCACAACATTAAGGAAATCCTGTCCTTTGTAGCAGTCTAGATGAAGCTGGAGGTCACTGTGCTGAGGCAAATAAACCAGGCAGAGTGAGGCGAGTACCTGTGATCTCACTATTATATGAAATCTAAAAATGCTAACATTATAGGAGCAGAGATCAGAATGGTGGTTACCAGGGACTGAGGTTGGAGGAAGGGCAACATTAGTCAAAGGATAGAAAATTTCAGTTAAATAGGTGGAATGAGTTCAGGAGACCCAAGGTACAGCAAGGTGACCATAGTTAACAACCATGCATTACATCCTTTAAAATTGTAGAGAGGGCATAGTTTGTGTTCTCAGTATAAAAATATACATGAGATAACATATGTGATAATTAGCTTGATTTAGCCCTTCCCTAATGTATACATACTGGGAAACTTCATGCTACAAACCAAAAATATATCCAAGTTTGTCAACTAAAATACATAGAGCTACATTCCCTTAAAATAAATGTTTGATAACTTCAATATGGATGTAAAACCTATATTTACACAGAGAAATGATTAGATATTGAAAATTTGTTCAAAAAGGCAGATAAAATAAAACTTGCAATTATCCTTTTGTTGCTTACAATAATTCAGGAGTATCTTTCCACTTTCTGGAGGAAAAGAACCATAAACACAAATGCAAAAGCTTCTGTATTTTATTAAAGTCTGTCCCACTGTGATCTGATCACTGTTTATTCTTTTTTTTTTTTTTTTTTTTTT
>PVJS01051509.1:0-13950 GCA_004027185.1 Glis glis
CCCACCCAGCTCCGCCCCGCCCACTCAGCTCCACTCCAAAGGCTCCCCTGCTAGGCCCCGCCCACAAAGCTCTGCCCCGCCCACTCAACTCCACCCATTCCCTCAGCACCACCCTCTCCGTCTGCATTCTCAGACCAGCTCAGTTTGACAATTTGGCTCCACTTGGCACCCCTAGCTTTCCCAACCAGTTGCGTCCCTCTCTTGGCTCCGCCCCTCCCGCTGGTTGCCACTGGCCCCACTGGGCTCTGCCCACTCCCCCAGCTCCGTCCACCAGCGCCTCCTACCTTTGGCTCCACCCACCCCACTAGACTCCGCCCCTCCAGCTCCGCCCAGCCTTTCGGCTCTGCTCTGCTCCATCCATCACTTTGGCTCTACTTGGCCCCAGGGATCCGCCCACCCTCCCACCGGTCTCCTGCACTCACTTGTCTCCACTGTCTCCCTCTTGGCTTCCTGGGTCAGGCTCGCCTTGGCCCTCTAGGCTTCAACCAACCTGCTCCACCCTTTTCTTTGGATCCGCTTGGCTCTGCCCAGTCGGTCCAACCCACGGAGCCCTTTATCGGGTCTTCTGACAGATGTACCACCCTGGGATTGCAGGTTCACCCCTCCATCTCTGGTCCCTTGCTTGCTCTTAGCGTGGTTAGACACATTCGGAAGTGTCTAGCACACCTCGGTTCCACCGAGGAGAGTGTGGACACAGAAACCTGGGTGAGCAAGACAAGGTGGCCACTGCGCTGCATAAGGAGGAGCCAGGAAGAGGAGCTGGTGGAGCACAAGACCCGGCCCTCTGCCTTCCCCTGCCTGTGTGGGCTCCAGCCTGTCCTTAAGGCCAGCCTCTCCTCTCCAGCCCACTCCCCTGCAGAGGATGGCCACAGCTGCTAGTAAGCGAGAACTAGCTGTGCCCGCCTTGCCTCCAGCCCCAGACATCTCCAAATGAGGCTGCACGGGTGTCTGACCATGCCCCATCCAGGTTGGGTCTCAAAACAACCTCTTATAATGACACTTGTGTCACTAAAATTCTTCCCACAAACCTCAGCCTGAAACTCAGCTGGGGAGACAGGGCAGCAGTTGTGCACTTGGGTTGCAAGCTGTGGGAACTGACTTGGCTACTTTATATTCATTTATTTATTTTTTATGGTACTGGGGATCAAACCCAGGGGCATTCTACCACTGAGCTACACTCCAGCCCTCTCCTACTTTTTATTTTGAAACAGATTCTGATTAAGTTGCAGAGGCTGGTCTTGAACCTACAGTCCTCTTATCTCAACCTTCCAAATACTGAGAGTACAGGCATGTCCAGCTTGGCTACGTGCATGTGTGTGTGCATGCGTGTGTGTGTGTGTGTGTGTGTGTGTGTGTGTGTGTGTGTATGTGTGTGTGAGAGAGAGAGAGAGACTGGGAATTGAACCCAGGGGCATTCTACCTCCAAGCTACACACCCAGCCCTATTTTATTTTGTATTTTGAGACAGGGTCTCCCTAAATTGCTGAGGCTGGCCTCAAACCTGATGCTGGTATTACAAGCCTGATTTAGTTGCTTATTCTCTTGGTTCACTTCCGGTTTTTTTGTTGTTGTTGTTGTGGTACTGGGAATTGAACCCAGGGGCATTCTACCTCTGAGCTCCATCCCCAGCCCTATTTTTTTTTTATTCTTTATTTTGAAACAGGGTCTCACTAAGTTGCAGAGGGCCTAAGTAGCCTCAAACCTGTAATCCTCCTGTCTCAGCCTCCCAAGTTTGAGGCTGGCCTCAAACCTGTAATCCTCCTGTCTCAGCCTCCCAAGTACTGGGATTACAAGCGTGTACCACCACACCCAGCTGCCACGGCCTCGCCTCCTACGGAGTCTGCATGAACCTACACACATGATGTGGCAAAAGCTTCAAGGAAGTATGCCAGTAGAAAAAGGTGGCCTGGCAAAATCCTGTTTTTGGCTATTCTCTCTTTGCTGTAATCTTCTTGTCAATGATTCTCTTAATCTTTAATAGATATGGCTCAGTGAGCACAGTGTTCTTTTCCAAATTATCAACTGTGCCCTATGAGAAAGCAGGCAAATTTTTCCCACAAAAATACAATCATGACTAATGTAACTTTGGCCCTGAACGCTCCCGCGCTCTTGCTTAGATTAGCCCAGAAGGGCAAAGGGGGCTCAAGGACAGTTGTGGATGGGTTACAACAGGAAGAACTTTTTGTGGAAACTTCATGGAAATGATTTTGGGGATGGTTTGAAAAAGATTTAGAAATCTGAAACAAAGGGAATTATAAAAGTTTATAGTAAGAGAACTATAAAAGGCACTAGGTTAAACTTTAAACTCTTGCCCTGTAACCATAACCTCAATAGATAGTCTAGGTGCCAAAACCGCGTCTAGCAGCTGCCCACGGCATTATGCCAAACAAGACGTATGCTCTGACGATTATCTGCTCTCATAACTTTACACTGTTATTTCTTAGAAATCATTAAGATTGTATAAACCACAAGCATAAACAATGATCAGCTGATGATGTATTTTGTTTCCTTAATCATTGTGTATAAAATCCTTGCCTGAAGCTTTGCAAAAATACACTCAGATGCAACTTCCTTGAGTTGTCTGTGTCTGTCACTCATCGCCGACTCCTTGCCCACCATCCCGAGACCCCTGTCCCTTCGGTCTCAGTTCTCTGGCTGAGCTGGTCCGTCGCACCCAGCTTCTCTTAGTTCAATTCCAGAAGGGGCGATTCTGCACCAAAAAGCCTGTATCATTTCTGGAACATTCTAAAAGTTCCCAGTGGCCCAGAGGACAGCGAAGAAAAGACAGGAGACTTAACATGTTACCACTTTACTTCAAACTATTGTCAACAGTAACACCGGTATAGTTTGCAGATGTACAATACAGAGTGGAGCCTCATGTATCGACGGTGACACGCATGGACAATTCCACTATTTCCTCATCAGAATGCCATCCTGGAACCATGCAACAGGCACCTGACTGGAGGAAAGTGAAGGGTTTTGGAGTCCACGAGCCCAGGCTCCCAAAGGCTCAGCCTCTGGGTGGCTGGAGACGCTCTCTGTCTAGATAACAAAGTGTTCAGTTCTGCAGATCTGCTGGTACAGTGACCTGGATGATGTGACAGGGGGGATGGGTGGGACCCCTGGCCGGTCAGCCAGGGGGACGCAGCCGGGGCGGCTCCCCTGGGCTCTTGCTGCCATCCGGCCTGGCTCACACGCTGTCCCCGGACGCAGTTCTGGAGAGGTCCCCGCTGGACAGGGCCACCGGGCGGACCTTGGGTCCCGCAGCTCAGGAGCACAGCGCTGGCAGCTGCAGTGGCTCAAAAAGCTGAAACTGCAAAAGATGGCCAGTGGGTGACTCAGGCACAGAGCGGCGGGGGGGGGGGGAGGACAGGGGCGGCGCCAGGCCCCGAGGGGGAGCACATGGTGTCACAACACACGAGTGACAAGAGCACAGCTGAGTCATGTGATGCCCAGCAGCTCAGTGTACCATGAGGGGGCAGCGGGGCTCCCGCCCGCAGGGGATCCTCGGCCGGGGTCACATGGGTGGCCACAGTGATGACAGGGGAGAGGGTGGCTGGCGTGCACATGGCTACATGGAATTAACAGCGATCGCCGCTACTACTCAGAATACGACACGGGAGACACACCGCCCCAGGCTGCTGAGTGCACGCAAACCCTCAGGAGCCACAACATGTCCTAGAGCAGGAACAGCTGGCTTAGTGTGGGGCTGGGGACAGGGATCATTGGGGGTGTCATGGGGTCAGGCAGAAGATGAGAGCGGCTGGTTCTTGGGTGGGAGATGGATCCCTCTGCCAGGCGGGGTCCTGTCAGAGGACTGGGGATGAGTGTGCCCTCAACTCTATGTATACAAAAGAAATTGGGGGGATGGGGGGCCATGACGGAGGTTCACAGTTATCGAGAAGGAAGTGTCTGAGATGACCAGCTCTCAGCGGTTGGCCCAGGTCGCTACCTAGAGGTGACTGTGTTTTCCTAGGTGGCTTACCTGAAATAACATATAAGTTCTAATACTGGTTACTTAGAATAGCCTTCTGTTAATAAAATAAGGATTTGTACAAAGCAGGATGGGACTTTAAGATGGTTAGACGCTATTCGCACTTGGCACGGTTAGTGGTGGCTTAAGAACGGAGCCAGTCCTAGGGGACTCCTCTTCTTCGTATGAAAATATGGAAGGATCTGGGTTGGCTCCTAGCGGGAGGTTTTGGGAGACTCGTCTAAGGACTGCCTTCCTAGGAGGGAAGTGGAGGTCTTTGGTCTATATTGCTAATTTTGTGGGACTGAAATTCTTGTCTCTCTCACACACAAACACTACCTATACTATATATATATGTATAAAGTTTACTTACATATTTTCATCAACCATATCAGGTCTACTTAATTTTTTTGCCCCTTTTCAATAATGCAAGTTTGGGGTCCTATCTTTTTTTTTTTTTTGGTACCTCATTTCTTCGTTTTTCTAGATTGGGATTTCAGATGCATGTAAAATGCGGGCGCTGTGGGGCTGGGGTGGGGACATGGTTCCGTGTCTACTTGGCCAGCGGCCCGAGCTCAGGGCTGACAGTGACCCAGGCCTCCCTGCTCAGGGTGCTGTTAGAGGGAGCTGGGGTGCCCTGGCTAAGTCAGATCGGGAGCTGGTGGGTGACAGGAGAGCCCGACAGAGCAGGGACAGATGGAAAACAGAAGGGCCCTGGGTTGGCTCTACAGCTGGCTGTTCCCTGGGAGCGCCCCCATATGTGTGTGTGCCTGTGTGATAGTTTCGGGGTGTGTGATAACCCGTCCCAGGCTGTCTACGATCGTACTGATACTGCTGGGTTTGGCCTTGCCACCGGTGGGGTGCGGGGGTGCGGGGGGCTGGCCGTGGTGGTGTGCTGTGTGTGCTGAGTGTGCCGGGTGGCTGTGGCTGTGCACCCCGTAGGGTGGGTGGCCCCCGTGGGGGCCGTGGTGGTTACTGGTGGGCGTGCGGGATGTGCTGCAGCAGGTGGTGGTGGTGGTGGTGGTGGTGGTAGTGGTAGGGGGGTGGGTTCTGCAGCAGGTGGCAGTAAGGGGCATGGTGGCCGTGTACCTGGCCCTCGGGGGGCCCTGGGTGGTGGCCGGCAGAGGGGTGCGGCGGGGGTGGGGCCTGTCTACTCCCGAATAAGGAGCCCAGGAGGTTGAATGAGTTGGGCATGGCCTGGTGTGGGCGAGATGGACATTCTCGTGTTGATGTAGCTCTCCAGCACGTGTGGGGGCTGTTAATGATGGATCACTAAAAAGGAAATTCATAGAGATCAACATTAAAAAAGCTTAAAGCACGTCGGTCAGAAATGACTTCTTTTACATTCTTTTCCAAAGTCAAAAGGCACCCCACTGACTGCTAAGCTCTGGTTTTGACTGGCTGGCCACCCACAGAGGGCGGGGTGAGAAAGGGGGACCCCTGTCCTGGGCCGCTGGGGCTGGACCCTTCCGGAAGTGGGGTGCGGGCAGGGCACGCCGGTCTAGCCTCTCTCTGCCAGGGACAAGCACGGGCACCATCCCTGGCCACCTGCCCGTGGTCTCAGGGTCACAGTGACAGGGTGGAGGTGTCGGGGAACTGTGCATGGGGGAGAAGGCGGGTGCGCAGGGTAAATGGTGCGCAGCTCCTGCTATGACTGTGCTCTCGACTCTCTGAGGCCTCTCTGCTGGACCCAGGGCCCGAGCTCCCTCCCATTGCAGTGGGGGGGGGCAGGAGTGTCCAGAGGTGTCTGGGGAAGGGGCGCCCTGCAACCCTATCCTCTTGGGTGGGATGGGGGCTGCCTGGCCATCTCACCATGGCCACCTACTGCGAACCAAATGAGGAAAACAGAAAGAGGTCTGGGGGGGCGCTGAGGTTGAGATGGGGACAGGGCTGGTGGCAGGATGGCGGGAAGATGGATGAGGCTCATGAAATCCACACTGACTGCGCCTGGCTCTCCCTGGGACTGCTCTTCCACAAGCTAGCTACTGCTGATGCGCGACTCCCAGAGGAAGCGATGGCATGGGGGCATGGAAGCCAAGGGTGGCACCCGGGCCCAACAGAGAGAGCACCCTGGGATGGGATGCTGAATGGGGAGCAGCAGCGGCCAGGGTGGGGGTGCCGGGGTGGGTTCCCGAAGCCAGGGCATGCTCAGGGACTGCAGCGGGGACAGGGGTGGGTTAAGCGGAGATGTACACACAGAGGATCTGGAGCCAACCCCCCGCCACAGGTTGGTTGGAGCAGGACAACAGAGGCATGGAAACTTCTAGGCAGAGGCTGCATGCAGGGGCCCAGGCAGATAGGGTGGGAGGGCCTCTGCCGTGTCTCTGTGCAGGAGGTGGGGAGGAAGAGCCAGAATCAAAAGAAAAATGAAAAGGACAACAGATATCAACGGAGGCTGGGGAGGCGACACAGGACAGCCAGCTGGAAGGAGGTGCTTCCTACTTACTTCCACATTGCTCTCTAGTGATCCTGCACTGCTGTGGCGCCCTTGTTTCCCTGCCCAGAATATGCAATACCAGAGGTTAGACACGGACACCGCTCATGTGCCCATGGGCGCACGTGGGAGCCGGGGCTGAGGGGTCTCGGCGTGCGGCCAGCCACAGTGTAGTCAGGTTTCAAAAACCAAAAACAACGCAAAATGGGGGTTCTGAAAGAGAAGGGGGGAAAAAGGTGGTTTAAACCAGCCTGGGGTCCACAGTCCTGGTCCCCGGCAGCAGGTGTGGAGAGGGGCTCGGGAGGGGGTGCGTGCGACACCCCAGGTCCTGTCTGCGGGGCTCGGCCTCAGCTGCCTGCTGATGGGATGGGGTGTGAGGGCAGCGTCTGTGACAGCCACTCACACCCCTCAATCGGTCGCTCCCCAATGTCAGCAGATTTCATATATATATATACATGTATATATATTGCCACCTGTCGTGGCAGGGGCGAGGCTGATGGTTAACAGGAAATAAAGCCTGGGGTCCCCTTTTCCTCCTGAGGTGCCTCTGGGGGCTGTTTCGGTTTGTGCAGTGCCCTGGCTAGGAGCGGGAGATCTTCCCCCAACCCTGGACCCCGAATTCAGCTTCCCCTCCCTGGGTGCCTCGAAGCCCCGTCTCAGCCAGCAGGTGTCTGCCCAAGTCTTCGGCTTGCCTCCGCACATGTGGTATACAGTGGGTGCTACATATGTGCTGGCTATGTCAAAGCAGTCAGGTCTTCCTCTTGCTGCTGGAAGTCTCTCTTCAAAGCCCTTTGGGGGTGCCTGTCTCCTTGGTTTTCTGTGTGGGGAATTCTATCTCTGAGCTACACCCCCAGCCCTTTTTGTTTGTTTGTAAATTGTGTCTCACTAAGTTGCTGAGGGTTCCACTGTTTTGCTGAGGCTGGCCTCAAACCTGTGATCCTCCTGTCTCAGCCTCCCAAGTACTAGGGTTATAGGCATGTGCCACTGTGCCCGACTTTTTTATTTTTTTAAATAAGGAACTCTTCACAAATTTGTGTGATCCTTGAGCAGGAGCCATGATAATCTCTCGAACTCAGTTTCCCCATTTTAAAAAATATTTATTTATTTATTTATTTATTTATTTATTTATTTATTTATTCTGGAGATTGAGCCCAGGGGCATTCTACCTCTGAGCTACACCCCCAGCCCTATGTTTTTATTCTTTATTTTGAGACAGGGTTTCACTAAGTTGCAGAGAGCCTCACTAAGTAGCTGAGGCTGGCCGTGAACCTGGATCCTCCTGTCTCAGCCTCCCAAGTACTGGGATTACAAGCTCCTCTCTCTGGCCACTCCAAGGCCCAGCAACTCCCCTGACTAAAACTCAGGGGTCAAGGACAGGCTGCCTGCCAGTGCTCTGTAGCCCCTTCCGCTGAGGCCATTCCGCCGTGAGGGACCGGGCAGGTGACCTCGCTCAGTAACAAGGACGACAGCGGTGGCTGCAGCACACTTGGTTTGGGCTTTAAGTGCTTCTCAGGCATTGACTGTCCTGCAGCAGCTGGGGAAACTGAGCCCCACCCTGATGACTAGCATGGGGGCGGAGCGGGAACCCAAGCTCCTGATCCAACTGGGATGCGGCGCTGCAGGCTCTGTGGATGTTGGTGGTGCGGAGTGGCACCGGATGGTGGCCGCTCTGTCCACAGGCCACCAACCCTCCCTGCCAGGTCACACTGGTCAGTCACACCCTCTTGGGGGACGGGTGGGAGGCTGGCAGGGTCTCACATGGTATCCTCCAGGTCGTGTCTGCTCTGGAGCGGGTACTCAGGCAAGGTCATACTTGTCGCAAAGCTCCACCAGGTCCAGAGTCCTGTCCCCTCCCTTCCCTGTCCCCTCCCTTCCCTGTCCCGCTTCCATGACAGAGGCTCCTGGAGGTACTTGCGGACGGGCTTCTTCCCGGAGCGTCACCGCGGATACCTCATTGGTCCCCAGGTTCACGCCAGGCTCAGGCTGTCGCTGGTGTGTCACCTCCCGGATGATGTTCGATGGTAGACCTGGGGCCGCTGCCTGCGGGGTCCCCTACTCTGTGGTGCTGCCAGAGGCTTTCCCTGCAGGCCTCTTTTTTTTTTTTTGTGGTGCCGAGGATTGAACTCAGGAGCATTCTGCCTCCAAGCTACCCCCCAGCCCTTTTTATTTATTTATTTGTTAACAGGGTCTCACTAGGCTGCTGAGAGCCTTGCTAAATTGCTGAGGCGGCTTCAAGCCTATGATCCTCCTGTCTCTGCCTCCTAAGTACTGGGATCACAGGCGTGCACTACCACGCCCGGCTTTTTTTTTTTTTCTTTGTGGTACTGGGGATTGAATCCAGGGATGTTCTACCTTTGAGCTGCAACCCTCCATTCAGCACTTTATTTATTTATTTATTTATTTATTTATTTATTTATTTATTTGTGGTACCGGGGATTGAACGCAGGGGCATTCGTTCTGCCTCTGCGCTACACCCCTGGCCCTATTTTTTATACTTTATTTTGAAACCGGGTCTCACAAAGTTGCAGAGGGCCTCACTAAGTAGAGAGAGAGAGAGGGAGAGAGAGAGAAAGAGAGCTGAGGCTGGCCGTGAACCCGGATCCTCCGGTCTCCGCCTCCCAAAGTACTGGGATTACAAGCGTGCGCCACCACGCCTGGCTAGCACTTTATTTTTGATATTCTGTTTGGAAACAGGGTCTCGCTAGGTTACTGAAAGCCTAAGTTACTATGGCTGGCCTCAAACCTGTGATCCTCCTGTCTCAGTCTGTGTACTGCGGTTACAAAGTGTGCACCACCAGGCCCGGCCGCGCCTCTTCTTGTCGCCAGCTCAGGCTCAGCACAGCCGGGGTCATGGAGAGCAGCAGGGCCCAGGCCGGGCCTGTCCTTCCTTTCTGGCTGTCCCTCCAGCGTCTCCCAGCTGCTGTCACCAGTCTTCCTCTGAGAGTCACGTGGGGGGCTCCTTCCCAGTCTGGGGCCTTGGTGGCTGCCCAGATTCGCATACTTCACTCCCCAACATTCCTGGGTGCGGGGCTTCCTGGGATTCGTTCCTGGGTTGTTTCAGCCATGGGCTTGGAGGAAGCCACCCCTAAAATCCTCCTTGGCTCTGATCACGAGTGGCCACCCTCAGAGTCCCCCGTCACGTAGACATGGCAGATGACAGGCAGTGGCCTTTCTTTTATTTATTCTTTTTCTTTTTTTTTTTTGCATCCCCAGGGATTGAACTCAGGGGTATTCTACTTCTGAGCTACACTCCCAGCCCCTTTTATTTTGAAACAGGGTCTCACTAAATCACTGCTAGCTGGCCTCGAACTTGCGATCCTCCTGTCTCAGCCTCCCAAGTACCAGGAGACAGGCGAGTCCTACCACACCTGGCAGGCAGCTGCCTTTCTGATGGCTGGACCCAGGGTGGTGGTGGCCAGGGAGGTGGCCAGGACCTCCCGCACTGCACAAACTCAAACAGAGGCCCTGAGCCGTCCAGTGGCACACAGCTGGGTTGCACATGACCCCTGGGAAAACCAGCGGTTCTCAACCAGGGCTGGCTCTGCTGCGGAGCCATTTCTAGAGATGTGGGAGTTCTCAAGGCCGGGCGGTGAGGCTGGCCTCCGGTGGCGAGGCCCAGCACAGCGCCCATCGCAAGCAAATGTCCAGTCCCAGACGTCCAGGTTGAGAAGCCCTGGGTTAACCCTCATGCTGGCGATGAATTTGGGGATTTTATTATGCAGTTAAAAGAAAAAGAAAGAAAAAAAAGGAAACAACAGCAAAGAAAAAAACTAACTAAAAAACGAACATTAAAAAACCCCTGAGAAATGAACAAGGTGCATGGCAGTGCTGCGGGCAGGCGGGCCAGGGTCTTGGCAGCTCCCGCAGGGCCTGAGCTGGCTACGGGGCAGGGCTGGGCAGTGGGGTGGGGTGGGGGGCACAGCAGAGCTCTGGGGCCCCAGAGGCCCACATGCCTCCTATGGAACAATGTCCTGCGAACATAGCTCCTCCAAAGCCCCCAGAGCTTCCTCCCCAAAGAAGCTGACTGGCTAGATGGACTCATGGTGGCAAAGGGGCTGCTGGGGCACCCACCCTCACCCCGCTGTCCATTCCTGCACCTGCCTCCCATAGGGGCTGCCACGGGACTGCTCCCTGAGGTTCAGGGTACCCGTCACCTCCAGAAAATTCCAGGGGTGCGAGGTGGAACTGCCTGGTGGGGGGTTAAGTGGTTGACAGTGAATTAAACATAGATGGAAACAGAGAACACCACCAACGATCACGGTTTCCACCGGGGTTTTCCTGACACCCGTGCCGGCTGCAGCGAATACCTTTGGGCTGGACAGAGGCCCTGGTTTCCTGGGAAAGGAGGTCCCTGCGGGGAAAGCAAGACCAGGGACAGTGGAAAAGGGGGGCTCCAGGCAGCTCAGAGGGCCTCATGCAGTCTCGACCACCAGCATAAGACGCAGGGACGCGGAAGCACAGAGTACACTGGACACCAGCCTGCCTGGTGCAGGCTGAGAGCGATTCCCAAAGACAGAGGGCCCAGTAAAGCCCTGAGCAGAGGGAAGCAAATCTGGGTGCTGCACCTGGGTGGCCTTTCCTCCTGGCCACGGAATGGGCTGTCCTCCTCCTCCCTCCTGGGACGCCCTTCCTGGGTGCTCAGATTTGGGGACAGTGCTGGGAAGCCTGCCCCGCCCCGCCCGGGGCTCAGTCCCGCGTGGGGTTCTGGGGGGCCCTTACCCGCTTCAGAGAGGTCTCGCAGGGAGCTGCTGAGTGCGCTGGGCTTCAGGCCCTCGCCGCCCGTGTACGAGTCGTCCAGGCAGGCCCGGCTCAGCATCCCGTTGCCCAACTCCTTCTTGAGACTGGAACACTGGGACATGCTGGGCCACACGACACCCTTCTGCTTCTCTAGCTCGGCTGGAACAGAGAGGGCGAGGGCCCTGTGAGAGGAGCACAGCCCAGAGCAGGCCACCCAGGAGGCAGACATGGATGACCACGGCCCTCTGCTGGGGGGGCTGGCACCGTCCCGGGCGGCCATCTGCCAGGTGATGGGGAACGGAGGGTGTGCTGGCGCCCTGAACAAAAAGGAACACAGAGGAGCCCCTGCCGGCTGCAGGAGAGGCCGGAGGCCCTGTGAGCTATGGCAGAGACAGGCACTTTCCTGGCTCTGGGTGGAGAGGGAGGCCAAGGCGGGCCTGGAGCTGGGAGATGAGCCCGGGGTCAGTCAGTGGGGCACGGGTGGGAACACTAACGTGCCTGCAGGGAGCGAGACCTGGAGCCAAGTGAGGGGCTCAGCTGGGACCCTGCAGTCTGCTGGCCTGCTGGGGAACACG
The DNA here is from genome assembly GCA_004027185.1 of Glis glis. Lineage (NCBI taxonomy): Eukaryota > Metazoa > Chordata > Mammalia > Rodentia > Gliridae > Glis > Glis glis. The sequence continues at coordinate 11,719 of PVJS01051509.1, forward strand.
ACTGAATAGTAATCATGCTGAACTGCAGAGGGCGCGGGCCCGGAATGGTGCAAGCTTGTGTCCATGGGATGACCAGGATGCTAGGGGACCCCTCAGGGCATGGGATGGGATCCAACAGAAAGGACAGGCCAGGGCCTCTGAGGCCTCTGGGACCAGAAGATCTGCCCCTCCCCAGTCTCCTTTCTGTGCCTTCTTTTCTTTTTTTTTTTTTTTTTTGTTTTTTGGTACTGAGGATTGAACTCAGGGCATTCTATCTCGGAACTACACCCCCAGCTCTTTTTATTTTTTTTATTCTTTATTTTTTTTGGCAGCACTGGAAATTGAACCCAGGAGAATTCTACCTCCAAGCTACACCCCTAACCCTACTTTTTTTTTTTTTTTTTGCGGTACCGGGGATTGAACCCAGGGGCGTTCTACCTCTGTGCTACACCCCCGGCCCTATTTTTTTATACTTTATTTTGAAACCATGTCTCACGAAGTTGTGGAGGGCCTCACTAGGTAGAGAGAGAGAGACAGGGAGAGAGAGAGAGAGAGAGAGAGAGCTGAGGCTGGCCGCGAACCCGTATCCTCCGGTCTCCGCCTCCCAAAGTACTGGGATTACAAGCGTGCACCACCACGCCCAGCTCTAACCCTACTTTTTATTCTTTATTTGGAAACAGGGTTTCACTAAGTTGTGGAGGGCCTCACTAAGTAGCTGAGGCTGGCCGCGAACCTGCGATTCTCCTGTCTCAGCCTCCCAAGTACTGGGATGACAAGCGTGCGCCACCATGCCTGGCTTAATTTTTATTTTGAAACAGGGTCTTGCTGGGTTGCTGAGAGTCTTGCTAAGTTGCTGAGACTGGTCTTGAACCTGTGATCCTCCTTTCTCAGCCTCCCAAGTACTGGGATTACGAGTGTGCGTCACCACGCTCAGCTTTTTATTTTATTATTTAATTTTATTATTTTATATTATTTATTTTATTTTGTTTTGTTTTATTTGTACTGGGGATTGAACCCAGAGGCATTCTACCTCCAAGCTACACCCCCAGCCCAATTTTATATCTTATTTGGAAACAGGGTCTCACTAGGCTGCTGAGAGCCTTGCTAAGAACCAAGGCTGGCTTTGAACCTGCGATCCTCCTGTCTCAGCCTCCCAAGTACTGAGACTACAGGCGAGCGCCACTGTGCCCAGCTCTGTCTGTGCCTCTTTCTGGGGCCTGGCCACATGGACTGCCCCGATCCATGGCTGTGGGAATCTACAAAGGTCCGGAGGTGCTGGCGTCTGGGGCTCAGGAGGGAGGCCCCGGCATTGCCCATCTCTGTCCACTGTCCCTGGCTCAAGACAGGAGGGGCAGAGGCCTGCGTATGACAAGCCACTGCAGGTGACCGGCTCCCCGGGGCCCACCAGGGACTCACGTTCTATCCGGTGCTTCTCCATCTCCTGTACTTCCGCCACCGACTCCTGCAGGTCATCCGTGAATTGCTTCCGGTCCTGAGGATTGGGAGAGTTGAAGTTGATCAACACTTTGATGTCGGCCCCGGGGAAGGAGGATGTCAGCCGAATGCCATTGGGGTAGTCTGCAAAAGGGACGGAGAGGGGAGGCCATGGGTTTGGTGTGTTCTGCACAAGGTCCCCCTGGTGCAGGGTCGAGGATCTGGTCGTGGTCAGGCTGGGCAGGAGAGAGGCAGGTGGAGGGAGGCCAGCCTCTGCAGCACAGAACAGAGGGAGCGTGAGACCGCCTCCTCTCCGGGACCTGGGGCTGGTGGCTCTATGCTAAGGCAGGGAAGAGCCAGGTTCAGTGGGACACACCAGGAATCTCAGTACTTGGGAGGCTGAGACAGGAGGATGGCAGGTTGGAGGCCAGCCTCAGCCACCTAGTGAAGTCCTCCACAACTAACAAGACCCTGTTTCAAAAAAAAAATTTTTTTTTTGCAGTACTGGGAATTGAACCCAGGGGCATTCTACCTCCGAGCTACACCCCCAGCCCTATTTTTTATTCTTTATTTTGAAACAGGGTCTCACTAAGTTGTGGAGGGCCTCACTAAGTAGCTGAGGCTGGCCGCGAACCCGGATCCTCCTGTCTCAGCCTCCCAAGTACTGGAATTGCAAGCGTGCACCACCATGCCCAGCTGCTTCAAAATTTACTTATTTATTTATTTATTTATTTTTTTGCGGTACCGGGGATTGAACCCAGGGGCGTTCTACCTCCGCACTACACCCCCGGCCCTATTTTTTATACTTTATTTTGAAAC
>PVJS01051510.1:0-13950 GCA_004027185.1 Glis glis
TTTTTTTTTTTTTTTTGCAGTACCGGGGATTGAACCCAGGGGCTTTCTACCTCCGAGCTACATCCCCGGCCCTATTTTTTATACTTTATTTTGAAACCGGGTCTCATGAAGTTGCGGAGGCCTCACTAAGTAGCTGAGGCTGGCTGCGAACCTGGATCCTCCTGTCTCAGCCTCCCAAGTACTGGGATTACAAGCGTGCGCCACCACGCCTGGCCAGTTGTCCATTTTTTGATTGGCTTATTTGTTGTTGTTGTTTTTTGGCTTTTTTGAGTTCTTTGTATATTCTAGATATTAGTTCTCTGTCAGAGGAGTAGCTGAGAGATTTTCTCCCATTTTGTAGGCTTTCTTCAGATTCTTGTTTCCTTTGCTGCGCAGAAGCTTTTTAATTTGATGCCATCCCATTAATTGAGTTTGGTTTTATTTCCTGAGCTTTAGGAGTCTTATTGAGGAAGTCTCTGCCTGAGCCTATATGTGGGAGGGTTGGTCCTGTGTTTTTTTCTAGTATCAATTAATAAAGCTTTATCAAGAGTGTCTGACTATACTTAGTTCTGAGTTGATTAAAGAAATAAGATATAATCCATGGGGGCTGGGCATGGTGGCGCACGCTTGTAATCCCAGTACTTTGGGAGGCAGAGATTGGAGGATCCGGGTTTGCGGCCAGCCTCAGCGCTCTCTCTCTCTCTGTCTCTGTCTCTCTCTCTCCCTGTCTATCTCTCTCTCTCTCTATACCTAATGAGGCCCTCCGCAACTTCGTGAGACCCGGTTTCAAAATAAAGTATAAAAAAATAGGGCCGGGGGTGTAGCATGGAGGTAGAACGCCCCTGGGTTCAATCCCCGGCACCGCAAAAAAAAAAAAAAAAGAAATAAGATATAATCCATAGTATGAAGAACTTTATGAACTAGTTGAGTAAATAGTAATATGTGTATATTACTATATACTCTATGTAGTATATATAGTAAATACTCCTATTCTATATAATGTATATAGTATACTATTAATACTGTATATATTGTAACATGCATATGATACATAATATACTGTTTTATGTATTGCTATTTATGCAATTAAATTACAAACAACTTTATGTCATGATTATATTTCCTCAGTCAGTTCAGTACTGAGCATAGTCAAGTGTGCATTTTGTGTGTGTTTGTGTTGTGTGTGTGTACGTGTCATATCTGATTGTTATGAACAATACTAGTAGAAAATCAGTCTTCAGAGGAGTGTGAAGTTCCATATAGTTTGCAGGAATCCATCTATACACATTTCATTTTTTTTAATTTTTATTTTTTTTGGTGCTGGGGATTGAACTCAGGGGCATTCTACTTCTGACCTATGCCCCCAGCCCTATTATATTTTTTATGTGGAAACAGGGTCTCACTATGTATACAGACAAACTAAGTATCTGAGGCTGGCTTTGAACCTGTGATCCTCCTGTCTCAGTCTCCCATGTACTGAGATTACAGGCATGTGCCACCGTGCTTGACTATACAGATTTTATTAAAGAAAGAGGAAGCTGGGCACAGTGGTACACACCTGTAATCCCGTACTTGGGAGGTTAAGACAGAATTGTAAGTTCGAGGTCAGCCTCAGGAACTTAGAGAGATCCTCAGCAACTTAGTGAGACTCTGTTTCAAAATAAAAAATAAAAATGGCTGGGGGTATAGCTTGGAGGTAGATGCTCCTGGGTTCAGTCCCCAGTACCAAAAAAAAGGAAAGAGGAGTTTAAGATGAATGTTGAATAATAACTAGGACTGGATAAGACTAAGAGGAAACTTTGTGAGCTAAATGAAGTGGGTAGGCAAACCAAAAATGGGCAAAGGACTTGACTAGACATTTCTCCAAAGCTATACAAATGGTCAATAAGTACATGAAAGGATGCTCAGCATCACTAATTAGGGAAATGCAAATTAAATTAATGCAATGTCAACTCAAATCCATTAGAATGACTAACAAAAAATACAGAAAATAACAAATATTGGCCAGGATGTGGAGAAATTGGAACGCTTATGCACTTGATGGGAATATAAAATGTAAAGCTACTGTGGAAAACAATATGTTAATTTCTCAAAAAATTAAAAATAGAATTACTGTATGATCCAGCAGTTCTAATTCTGGGTGTACATCTCAAAGAATTGGAAGCTGGGTCTCTGTTTTAGTCATCTTTCCATCGATGTGACCAAAATATCTGACAAGCACAACTTAGAAGAGGAAAGATTTATTGGGTTCACAGTTTTGGAGGTTTCAGAGGTTTCACTCCATAGTCAGCTGACTCCTAGGCAGAAACTGCAGTAGCATGGCATGTGGTAAAGAAAAGGTGCTCTCACATCATGGCGTCAGAAACTGAGAGAGTGACAGGAAGGGACCAGGGACAGACATATTCCCTAAGGCCACAGCCCCAGGAACTCATCTCTAGCTATGCCCTGCCTCTGAACCTGACTGCATAGTTTAACACATGAACTTTGGGGCACATTGTAAATCAAAACTATAACAGAATGTGATATGTACATATAATGGAATATTATTCAGCTTTAAGAAGGAAAGAAATTCTGACATATGCTACAACATGGATGAACCTTGAAGACTTTTTGCTTAGTAAAATACCACAGAAGTATATACACTTAAAAATGGTTGTTAAGATGAGCCGGGCATGGTGGTGCATGGTTGTAATCCCAGTACTTGGGAGTCTGAAACCGGAGCATCTGGGTTCGTGGCCAGCCTCAGCTACTTAGTGAGGCCCTCCGCAACTTAATGAGACCCTGTTTCAAAATAAAAAATAAAAAATAGGGCTGGAGGTGTAGCTCAGAGGTAGAATGCCCCTGGGCTCCATCCTCAGTACTGCAAAAAAAAAGAAAAATGGTTAAGATGTTACATTTTGTTATGTGTATTTTACAATAAAAATAACTGAAAAATGAAGTTGGTAGAGGGATGCATAGACATATATTTTATTTTCAGATTATATTTGTCAGTATTATCTTAAATATTTTGTGATCAGGAATGAGACATTTTGCTGTATTCCCCATACATTAGGCTTGCAATTTCTTATATTCTAATGAAGATTACTATTCCGTTTATTTAGTCAACACTAGAAATTTTTCCATACTTTGAATGATGAATTTGTCCTAGTAATATGAAAACATGATTGTGTTATTTCTTTATCCTGTTATATTTGAGTCACAGAAACACTTTTTTATTTTATTTTAAATAGTGTTCATTTAAATATTGCAGGTATAGTTTGAAATTGCAGATACAGACTTATGATATCATCTAATAATGTTGATTGTAGTTAATATTTCAGTAAAATAATTCTCATTTGTATATTTTTCTTGGACCAGTTATTTTTGACTGTCTCTTTCTTTTCAGACAGAAGAAATGTATGAGTAAATTATTAGAATACAGTGCTGATGTCAACATCTGTAATAATGAAGGCCTTACAGCAGTAAGTGCTATCAATTTACCTGAAATTTTAAAAATAGTTTTTAGAAAGTAATCTTGAAAGTTATGGTAATGCAAAGTATAGTACAAGTGTTTCTGCAGGTTACTTCCTTATACTAATTGAGAAGGCGCAGAATGTTTTGAGGCATAGTTTTGAGTTGTATTTTTTAAGAAAAGTGGTGGTTCACATGTTTTTCCCTTTTCATTTTTAGATTTATGGCACTTATTTTGAAGTTTTATTTCATTAATTTTTTTTCCACTTTCCCAAACTTTATTAAAGAAAAAGCAATGGTGGTAAATCGCTAGAACAGTCAATTTTCTGGGATTCCTCCCTTGAAAATGTGACATTTGATTTCCAAACACATGCCGGAAGTATACATGGTTCCCCAGTTGTACTAAGTAGGTAAGAAGCTAAGATCCTAAAGTGTTCATCTTCCAACTTTCCCCAGTCTGTGGTCTGTCTTTGGATCAGCAATAATTGCCTGAACAGCTACTATGGCTTCATTAATTTTTGTCTGTAGCTCTCTGAGCTCTTCTATATGCAGCAATCGCAAGAATTTGAGCAGCTTCATTAAGAACTGCATCTTCTGTATCAAAACCAAGAATATGTTTGTCTAAAGCAACAGGCAAGCCCACTATCTCCATATTCAAGTCTAACAGCTAAACCAAGAAGCCAGTCAATTGCTTCTTGTTGATCCTGAATCTTGAAAGGACAGTTAACATCTCTGAGATACTTTTCAAAGAACTTGGGCCAGTCACTGCTATGGATGTTTCTTAATTTACCTCTGTCTTCAGTCTTATAGTGTCTGATTTTCTGGTCTTCAAGCCAAACAATAAAGTTTCTAAATTCTGTTTCATCTTTACAGTTGAAGCCAGCAGGGTTGTGGTAGTCGAGAACCATCAGCTTGCGTCGGAACATGGTCCCCGCTTCTCGCTCTGGTCCCCCGGGCCTCCGCCGGGAGAGCAGAAGCGAGGTGGAGCACGCAGCCCATTTCATTAATTTTTGTCACTGACTTTCAAGAGACTACTTAGCTTCTCTGCTAAAATGTGTTACCAGTTTATTATAGGAGAACTGTCGTTATGTCCTTTTAAGTACTTTTAATATGTTCGTTGTAGGAAAATTGTATGGTTAGGCAGAAAGGATAAAAGTAAATAACAAAGGGAACGAGCACTCCCCGTATTCCCCGCAAGCAATGATAATCACCTTAACATTGGCCAGTATTCTTTCAGATTTGTTATGTCTTAAATTAGTATTTTTATCCATTTTGTCATGTCATTTCCTTTGCAAAAATAAGTTAATATATTTTTGATATAAATAGATTTTGTAGGGAGGTGATATGATATTGCTGAAGTGATAGTTGAAATCTCGAAATTTTAACCAAATTGTCATTGTTTAATGGAACCTTATTCATTTTGTAAGTAGAGATAAAATAGATTTATGTGACAGGTGAGCAGTTATTCTGAAGTCATGGTAGGAGATGTTAAGATTTATTAAATTGAATTTAACCTTTTGATGATACTTATAGATTTTTGTATCTTTTAATTTGTAAGTAAAGACGAATATTGAATATTTTCTTTCCTAGCCAGTTCTCAAGGCCTTTTTAATTAAAATGTTTTTTGGGGAGAGCATGAGAAAAAACTTCCCAGGGATTTGAATTTTTTTGTGTGTGTGGTACTGGGGATTAAACCCAGGGCTTTCTACCTCTGAGCTACACCCCCAGCCCCATTTCTTTTTATTTTTTATTTTGAAACAGGGTCTCACTAAGTTGGGAAGGGCCTCACTAAGTAGCTGAGGCTGGCCGCGAACCTGCGATCCTCCTGTCTCAGCCTCCTAAGTACTGTGATTACAAGTGTGTGCCACCACACCCAGCTAGATTTGAATTTTTCTACGAGGTTACAAAACCCTGGAAGGTTACAAAACCCTAGAAATGACATAGATCTTTCCTTAGGATACCACCCAGTTTAGACAGGATAAGATGTCCAGTGTTAACATAATCTGTTTAACCGCATAAGTTTTTATCTGCTAATTTCTCTTTATTTCTGAACTTCAAGAAGGATAGAGTAGAAAATATTTTAAAATAAAAGTTTAATAAAATTATTTATGTATATATTTAAAGATTCAAATGACTCTGTAAGGCTTGTGGTAGGAACAGTCTCTTGGCCTTCCTCCTCCCTAAACTTCCACCACCAAGCCTTCTTCTCCCTAGGCAGTTCCTCTCAGCTGTTTAATGGATTAAAAGTTTTCTATATCTAAGTATATCTAAATAAAATATGAATACTTTTCAAAAAATTTTTTGGAGCTGGGCGTGGTGGCGCACGCTTGTAATCCCAGTACTTTGGGAGGCGGAGACCGGAGGATTCGGATTCGTGGCCAGCCTCAGCTCTCTTGCTCTCTCTCTCCCTGTCTCTCTCTCTCTCTCTCTCTCTCTCCTTAGTGAGGCCCTCTGCAACTTTGTGAGACTCGGTTTCAAAATAAAGTATAAAAAATAGGGCCGGGGGTATAGCGCTGAGGTAGAACGCCCCTGGGTTCAATCCCCGGTACCGCAAAAAAAAATTTCTTTTTGGGCCGTTATCCATTATTCATTCCCACTATACCTCAAACATTACCTCAAAACATTCTGCACCTTCTTAATTAGTATAACGAAATAACCTGCAGAAACACTTGTACTTTGCATTACCATCACATTCAATGATCACATATGAGTGACCAATCCAGTTTTTCAGCATTGTTGCCAGCATTTGGTGTGGTCACTGTTTTTTATTTTAGCCATTATCATGGATGCGTAGTAATATCTCATTGTGCTTTTAATTAGCGTTTGCCTAATTCTCAGCAATGTTGAATATCCTTTCATAGGTATATTTGCCATTTGTATATCCTCTTATAATTCATATAATTTGTCCATTTTATAATTGGATTTAAAAAAATGAGATTTTTTGTTTGTTTGTTTTGGTACCAGGGAATGAACCCAGGGACATTCTGTCTCTGAGTTATAGCCCAGCCCTTTTTGTTTTTATTTTGAAATAGGGTCTCTAAGTTGTTGAGGGCCTCACTAAGTTGCTTGATTCTGCAATTATTTTGTCTCTGCCTCCCAAGTACTGGGATTATAGGCATGTACTACTTTGCCTGGCATTAATAGGCCTCCCCCCCTTTTTTTAGTGGTACTGGGGATTGAATCCAGAGGCATTCTACCTCTGAGCTATTGAACCTGGGGCATTTATTTTACCTCTGAGCTACACCCCCAGCCTTTTTATTTTTTGCAACAGGGTCTCGCTAAGTTGCTGAGGCTGGCCTCAAACCTGGGATCCTCCTGTCTTTGCCTCCCAAGTACTGTGATTATAGGCATGTACCATCATGGCTGGCTTCCTTGATTATGTCTTGAAGGAGTGTCTTATGGAGACTTATGTCCTCTCTAGGCTGAACTGGTTGGTTTCTAGGTCTGCTGTTCATTTGTTCAGAATGTTTGTCATCATCCTGGAGATTCCTTTGTCTTTCTCTTGCTTTGAGTTCCATTATATAGGTCTCACGTCTGTCTTTCCTGATAACTATCCTGTCACTTTGCTGGAGCATGTCATATGATTGTTTCTTGAGAAAAGGTTCATGGAGGTAAATTTGTTGCTACCTTGTGTGTCTGCATGTGACTTCAGTCTTTGAGTCCATTCATTTCTGTACTTGATAATTTAGCTAACAATAAAATCATAGGCTGGATATCATTTTCCCTTAGTATTTTGAAAGCATTGATTTGTTGTCTTCTAGTTTTTAGTATGGAAATTTGTTACCATTATGATTCTTGATATGAAACCTTTTTTTTCTCTAGAAACTTACAGAATCTACTTTGTTCTTAGGATTCTAAAATTTTAGATTATATGTCTTAGTTGGATTTATCGATTTGGCTGAATAATACTGAGGCCCTGTCAATCTGGAAACTCATATAATGGGAACTCATGAAAAATTTATATTTTCATAAATTATGACTTTGATGATTCTTACTCCTGTTTTTTCTTTTTCTAACTCATTTGAATATTAGACCTTTTGTACTAACCCATCATTTTTCTTACATTTTCTCTTGTTTCTCCATTTCTTTTTCTTTGTTCCTTATGGGAGACATCTTTAGCATAATCTTCTAAATTTTTTGAATTTGCATGTCCCTGTCACAATATTGATTTCCAAAGGTGGTTCTTCTTTTTTTTTTTGGCACCATATTTTTCAGAAAAATAGTATGGTTTTCTTGTTTCCAGGATGAAGCCAGTGAGTTCTCTCTGAGAATATTCATGGATCCTTTTTTCTCTTTATTTTTTGCTTCTTTTGCATTTTTGTCTTTCAAATTAGATGCATCTGTCAAGTGTTTGGTGGAACATGAGAAAGCTATTTGAAAGCCCTGTCTGCATGAATGAGATTTGTTCACTAGAGGCTTCAGTGTAAGGTGATCTGCTTGGACATTTGCTTTTGGGACCCTTCCTAGTGTCAGTCTCTTGAGGCAGTTACTATTGAGCCAGTCATATTCCTCAGAAAAAGCTCTTCCAACTGCCAGGCCTGGATAGGGAAGAATGCTTTGGGATCTCAGTGTTGAGGATGTAAACTTGCATTTATTCCTCCCTCCTTTTCTTCTTCTTTTTTTAATGTGGTAGGTACTCTTGGTTCAGTGTGCTTGGTGTCTCTCATCCTGACTCTGTTTTCAAGGCTCTTAGTGAGTGGCCTTCACTGTCCTTGCAGAGTTGGAGAAGGGTAGGGACTTAAGGGTCTAAATCTTACTAAGTGAACTTTTAGCTGATCTCTTTTTAGTCCCACCTTCACCCCTACTTCAAGAGGTACATAGTAGTTCTGATTCTGAAACTTTTTAGGGGTTCTGTGATCTGAATCACATGAGTTCTTAGGTTTCTCTACTACTGGTTTAGGATTCTGCTTTTCTGACAATTCAACAGGTATTATCTGATAAGACAAATAATACTGTCTGCTTTCCACCTCTCAAAATTGGTTGTTATTCTTTTTTTTCTTTGTCTTGATGGGTCTATTCTTTAAGAATTTTGTGTGTGCCGGGTGTGGTGGCGCACGCTTGTAATCCCAGTACTTGGGAAGCGGAGACCGGAGGATCTGGGTTCGCGGCCAGCCTCAGCTACTTAGTGAGGCCCTCTACGACCTCGGTTTCAAAATAAAGTATAAAAAATAGGGCCGGGGGTGTAGCTTGGATGTAGAACGCCCTTCGGTTCAATCCCTGGTACTGCAAAAAAAAAAAAAAAAGAATTCTGTGTGTGTGTGTATGTGTACCCAGGGTGCTGTACTATTGGCCTACATCCCTAGCCTTTTTTTTCTTTTGAGACAGGGTCTTACTAAGTTGCTGAAGTTGACCTTGAACTTGTGATCCTCCTGCTTCAGTCTCTTGAGTTGCTGGGATTACAAATGTGTACCACCATGCCTAGCTAAGAAATACTTTTTTGTGTGTATGGTACAGGGGATGGAATCCAGGGGCATTCTACCTCCTATCTACACCTCTAGCCCTATTTTATTCTTTTATTTTGAAACAGGGTCTCACTAAGTTGTGGATGGCTTCACTAAGTTGCTGAGGCTGGCTGCGAACCTGCAATCCTCCTGTCTCAGCCTCCCAAGTTCTGGGATTACAAGTGTGCACCACTGTGCCAGGCTAAGAAATACTCTTATACTTTCATTGCAGTGTGGTTTTATGAAGAAGTTGAAGCTGATGTGTTCAACCTACCATTTAAAAACAGGGCCATTTTAATATATTTTACTGGAAAAAAATCAAGTGAAAAATACATGGATTTGGACTTTGAAATACATAGTTCGAAGTTTTTCTTTTTTCTTTTGGTTTTTTTTTGGTGCTGAGTGTTGAACCCTGGGCTTTATGCATGCAAAGTATGAGTTCTACCACTGAGCTAAACCCTTGATCCCTCTTAGTCCAAAGTTTGAACATTGATTATCTTTCCTCGATATAGATGTTTTATGTTTTTTTCTTAATCCTTCCTATACATCTTATTTATGTAAGATTATGTTTGCTGCTTATAGATGTGAGAAGTAAAGAGTATGGCACTACTGTGTTAAGTACTTTTTAACTTACGTTTGCTTCTGGAAAAGGAAAATATCCAAAACCTTTTCTCTAGAGATAAACTATGCTGACAGTTCAGCATGACCTAAAAAGTACAGTATTTGGTGATTCTTAGCCTAGGATACTTACTATTTTGAGCCATTGAGTTCTTGATTTTGTAATAGATGGTGGTGTAACCTAGGTTACATTTTGATGTGTGTATATATATATATATTTTTTTTTTTTTCTTTTTTGCGGTACCGGGGATTGAACCCAGGGGCACAGGGGCATTCTACCTCTGAGCTACATCCCCAGCCCTATTTTTTATTCTTTATTTTTGAAACAGAGTCTCACTAAGTTGCAGAGGGCCTCACGAAGTAGCTGAGGCTGGCTGCAAACCTGCGATCCTCCTGTCTCATCATCCCAAGTACTGGGATTACAAGCGTGTGCCACCACGCCGCCACCACGCCGGGCTATGTGTATATTTTTTTCTCATGTAAAAACATAGGGAAAAAAACGATACAGGCTTAAACGATTTTTAGTTTGTGTATGATGTTCAGGTGAGAAGTTTGAAACACTTTTGCACAAATATTAAGTAACTGAATGGCTTCCAGATACACTGGCTGGCTGTGAATGGGCGGACAGAGCTACTCCATGACCTTGTGCAACATGTCAGTGATGTCGATGTTGAGGATGCGATGGGGCAGACAGCGCTGCATGTGGCCTGCCAGAATGGTCACAAAACGGTAAATTCAGCCATGGAAACTTTTCAGTTGCATGTGTTTGTTTTTAAAAATGTTCTGAATTTATGAAAAGTATGTATTTTCATTGTGCATATTTGGAAGCATGAAATTTCATAGGAAAATATTCTGCATATTTATAAACATGAAACTTCATAGGAAAATATTTTCTATGCATATTTGTAAACATGAAACTTCTTTTTTTTTGCGGTACTGGGGATTGAACCCAGGGGTGTTCTACCTCTGCGCTACACCCCCAGCCCTATTTTTTATACTTTATTTTGAAACTGAGTCTCACGGAGTTGCGGAGGGCCTCACTAAATAGAGAGAGAGAGAGAGAGACAGGGAGAGAGAGAGAGCTGAGGCTGGCCGTGAACCCAGATCCTCTGGTCTCCGCCTCCCAAAGTACTGGGATTACAAGTGTGCACTACTACGCCCGGCTATGAAACTTCTTAGAAAATATTTTCTACATCATATGGACTTCTCATGAATATATTCTAGGTAGAAAAAGGTAATAGAAAATAATGTTTTAACTCTTCAAAATATTTGTATTGTGGATTTCAATTTTATTTCTGATTCATAGATTTTTACATCTGCATATACTAATTTTTTTTTTGTACATGTGTTATTGGAGACAGAACTCATGAATGCTAGGCAAGTGTTTTGCCACTGAACTACATTTCCCAGCCCACCCCCCTCCCCTTCTTTTTTTGTATTTTTATTTTGAGACAGGGTCTTGCTAAGTTGCGCAGGCTGGCCTTGAACTTGCAGTCCTCCTGCCTCAGCCTTCCAAGTAGCTGGGATTATAAGTGTGTGGCAGTGGGCCCAGCTGAGTATACTAAATTTTTAAATGTAGTATATTCACATGTATTTTAAACAATTATAATATTCTAGTTTCAGTGATAACAAGTAACTTTTCTCCATTTTATATTTTTGCTACTGAGCCTCAATTTTCAGAATTAGATAATGAGGAAAGTGAGTACTGATACTGCTTGTATAATTCATGTCAGCTTATCATATTTTCTTATCATATTTTCTATTTTCTGTACTAGAATGACAGTTATTTTCTTTCTTTAGATTTCTAAAATCATGCTTTTGTATTATAGCAATACTCATCTGTTATTCCTGTGTACAGATAATCTAATTGCTAAATTTTCTCTCTCATTGAGACTTTACTGCCGTATATAGAGAGTTTAAGATTTTAGATTGCATTTTTCTTTACTATAATTTCCTATCCCATTTACATGAAGGTTTTTTATATTTAACATTACTGATAATATAATGTAATTTCTTGCCAACCATAACAATAACAAGATCAACTGAAAACAAAAATGTCACTACCAACAAGTACAGAGACAGTTTATTTACTTATTTGTATGTATATATACAGATACATTTGTTTATTTTGGTACAAACTCTGAGTCTTACCTCTTTTTTGGGGGAAATTTCCCCTTAGAATCTACATTTCCATCTCAAATACTTTTTCCCTAACCCTGGTTTGGGAAGTAGGATCCTGGATGTTTACATGCTTTTCATATGACCACAATTCACAAGATACTGTACTTTTATAAGATAGTGAGGCAAAAGTTGACATTGGCTTATGTTTAATAAGGGTTGGTGAAAAGGAGGGATGTAGGATCTTTTTTCTCTTTCTTGGAACTACTTCTGAACACCAATGTTCATTTATATTTTTTGTCTTTTATTAACTGGAAACTAACCAGTATTTTCAAGGAGTATTCCTTCTTATCATTTCTTACTTTCTGAGCCAACATTATTAAATTTAAAAAATATTGCATGTGGAAAAAAATGGTCAGAAGTGTCCTAGTCTTGAATTACCCAGTTTTATTTATTTATTTATTTTTTTGTTTTTGTGGTACTGGAGGTTGAACCCAGGGGCATTCTACCTCTGAGCTACACCCCCAGCCCTATTTTTTATTCTTTTTTTTTGAAACAGGGTCTTGCTAAGTTGCGGAGGGTCTCACTAAGTAGCTGAGACTGGCCATGAACCTGGATCCTCTGGTCTCAGCTTCCCAGGTACTGGGATTACAAGTGTATGCCACCATGCCTGGCTTATTTTATTTTTTTTTTAATTATGTATGTGATGTGGATCAAACCCAGGGCCTTGCACATGCTAGGCAGGCTGTCTGACACTAAGCCATACCCCTTGCCCCAATGACCCAGGTTTTTAAGGAATTGCTACATGTTAGAAAATGAATCCCATTGACAGCTCACAGAGGGCAGAAAAGCACCTACTTAAATATAAACAGCAGACTTGACCTTATATAGGAAAAAAAGGGGATTCAGATTAGTAATAATCTACAGAAGCTAATTTTAGCTGCCTTGAGCTAGTGTAGAATTAAAAATTACTAAGAAAATCTTGGTTTAAAACACGTGCATTGCAGACTGCATTAAAGATTTAGAATTGCCTTCTGAAGTTATTGAAGATTAGGTGGTATGAGTATAATATATTCCATATGGCTTACAACCTAAAGCAGGTGTGGTAAAGTAATGGAGAATTCCTCATAGCCTTTGAACAATTATATGCTCAGAAGATTTATAGGGAGCCTGACTTCTCTGCAGTGATGAGTTTCACAGGGTGAGATTTTGCAGATTCAGTAGAGGAGAAATGGCACAAAAGGCCATGTTGATTTATGGTTGATTGTATTGGCCAGTGAGATACCTTCTGTTGTAGTCGATCAGTTATAATTATCTACAAGGATCATACACAGATACAGGAAATGCTTAGCATTGACTATTTTCTGAATCATTGTTTGCATTTTGATCCTTTTTCTATTAGGACAAGAAGGAATCTTAAAAAATTAGTCTTATCTCCTTGTCTCTAGTCTGAATTATATTTCTAAAAGTCTATATTGATAGTTGTGCTAATATTGCCTATGTTTCAGAATTGCTCATGTGTTTCTGGGACTTGTTCAAATCTCAATGTGTTAGCATATCCTTTTATCTTGAGTTAGATATGATTTACTATGAAGTATGATAAATTATTATAGGGTAGGGACTACTGATTTTTTTAAACTCTTCATGTATCTTTCCATAAGTTGAATATTGGGATGGCCTTTTCATTGTTTCAAAGTAGCCAGTTCTTGCACTAATTCATTGGAAAGATTCCAGACTACATGTTCATATAAGACATATTAGCACTGTAGGTTTCAAGGTTTTATTTTAATTTTAAGCTTAAAAGCTCACATACTGGCCGGGTGTGGTGGCGCACGCTTGTAATCCCAGTACTTTGGGAGGCAGAGACCGGAGGATCCGGGTTCACGGCCAGCCTCAGCTCTCTCTCTCTCTCCTTGTCTCTCTCTCTCTCTACTTAGTGAGGCCCTCCACAACTTTGTGAGACCCGGTTTCAAAATAAAGTATAAAAAAAAAGGCTGGGGGTGTAGCTCAGAGGTAGAACGCCCCTGGGTTCAATCCCTGAAAAAGCTCACATACTGATTTTATATATTTTAAGAATATATAAAATATTCTTAAATAGAATATATAAAATTAAGAATATATTTTAAGAAACTCCATTACAATATTTTAAAAACATATTAGCTCTTCAAGCCGGGCGTGGTGGCGCACGCTTGTAATCCCAGTACTTTGGGAGGTGGAGACCGGAGGATCCGGGTTCGCGGCCAGCCTCAGCGCGCATGCACGTGCGATCAATCTCTCTCTCTCCTCTCTCCTCTCTCCTCTCTCTCTCTCTCTCTCTCTCTCTCTACCTAGTGAGGCCCTCCGC